>VZTH01014955.1:553600-611359 GCA_013397815.1 Aleadryas rufinucha | reverse complement strand
GGAGCCGCCCGCACGCGCGGCCGCCGGGAGCGGCGCCCGCCGGGAGCGGGGCTGGGAGCGCAGCCGGGAGCGGGGCTGCCCGGCAGAAAGGGAACGCCGGCCCGGGTGCCGGGGGAGGGAAGGCCACGGGGCGAGGTGGGGCCAGGCCCACTCGGGGGAGCCTGGCTCGCCGCCCCCAGGTGGGCGAGAGCGGGTCCAGGGCCCGCCCATCTCGGTGGGAAACGCTTTTTTAAAAATACCTTTATGTTGTTGTTGTTATTGTTTACCTCCCCTGGGGTACGGGGATGCTGGCCGTGAGCCGTCCCCAGGTGCGCAAGAACGCGTTAAGTCACCCCCCCCCCCTTAAGGGAAAATACAGAGGTCGGTAAAAAACGCTTAGTTTTAAATATCTTTATATTATTACGCATCTCCTCCTGGCCGGCTGAAAAGTGCTCTCCTCACCGCTGGCCTCAGCCACCGTACACGTGCGCTTTCTGAAAATCCTGATTTAAGCCAAATGTTTTGACTTTCCTTACAACTGCACACAATTTGGAGGCTGTCGAATGGTTGTAAGAGCCGAAGTGTGCCTGGCTGCGAATTATCCGGGCTGTCTCTTCTGGAAGTATGGCCTGGGTTATTTTATTTCTTTTAAGCTTGCATCAAAATAAGTCCATGTGCTTGTAATTTGCCAATTGAAAACACAGCTTTTTTGCTTTTTCTCTCTCTCTCTTTTTTTTTTTTTTCAGGTCAAATCGTTAAACAGCCGTCATGTTACAATAGGAACAAATATTCTCATGAACCGTTGCACCAGATAATGTAAAGCAAGTAATGGCCAGGTTTCCCAAGCTTTCAATGGTTTAATAAAGGATTTATGGAGCACTGAGAACCTGTGTTTGTGTACAAGGCGGAGAACAGAGTTCCTCGGTGCTATGGATACTGTATTAACCTGGTAACTACGGACCTGTTGCAACTCCTGCAGAAGGTAAACAGATGATAATTGAGGGAGGGGAACACACCAGCATCATACTTCATGGATAATAGTGAAATTAGGCCATCTGTTGCAGAAAGGCTCAGACTATTTTTTTTTTTAACTAATCTTTAATTAACTATCATATGTTAAAGTTTGTTGATGTTTTTAGGTGAGTGTTTAATGGTGGCTGCACGGCAGTTAGCAGTTGAACAGTGCGAATTTAGTGCTAAGTACTTAGTAATGAAAATCTTAATCGTCTGATTAAACTGAAGGTGGCTGGAGGAGATCTGTTTGTAGTGATAAAGGTACCTTAACTTGTTTTACAGCCTTTCTGTAAAAAAAAAAAACCACGCTATCTTCAAGGTGTTAGACAAACAAGATTTAGCTCCCGAATGTCATTGTTAACAGCATTAAAGAGAAAGATAAAGTGCCATTACATTTTAAAATAGCTAATTTGGATCCAGTTTCTTTTCTAAAGTTCAGTTAAATGCAGTCACAGAAAAACTAAGGATCCTTTCTAATTAAAAATAGAGACATCAGTATCAATACAAATATATGGAAGTACAAGTATGTGAATCCTGTTGTTTACATAATGGAATACACAGGCTTGCTTTCCTTCCATCGTTGAAAAATAAAGCTAATATACAAAAAGTACAAAGCATGCCATGTATGCAGGGGTGTTTTCTGTTCCCCCCCCCAAAAAAACCCCAAACTTCCATAAGAAACATTAATTATGAATGATTGGCATGATACAAATGCTTTATCCATGTTCTCTTGGGAATAAATTCTGTGTGCAGGCCCGATGATATAAATTCATCTTTATGTATGACTTACAAAAGAGAAACAGATTTTCATTTTGTACTTATCACTAATGCATAATATCCTACAGATAACACAGTTCCTATGTTTGCCTTCTGTGTCAGTTCTGTAAAGTATAAGTGGAAGGATTTTGTTATCGTGGTCAAGGTGAGAAATCTTCCTTATGCCTTACAATTCCTGTAGATCACTGGCCTTGTCTATGAGACCAAGATTTGCAACCACGTAATTACCTCCTGATAGACCCACCATGCAGATTTCCAGGAAAGCTTATGCTGGGAGCTAACACCTTTAACTGAAATACTACCAGTTTATATTGTAGATGACACTGGTGCAAACTTGTCCAATGTCCTGACCCTTTAAATAAAAATTGTGCTTGCAAGCTTTTTAATTTTCAAAACAACTGGCCGTTTCCTTGAGCTCTTATTGTGATAATAAAGATATCTAATTTTTCCACAGCAGTAAGTAAAGAGGCTGGTCCTTTGCAAGGGGGTATATTTATATGACACTTCTGAAAACTGAGTTCAAGAAAGCTTTAACTTCTCAAGGTGTAAATGTACATGCAGTGCAGAACGAGCTTGTGCTGACAAATCACAGACACAGTACATTACACTTGAGCGATGGCTTTGAAGGAGCTGAAGGAAACGTCCTCTAATCAGTTTCTAGTAGTCACAATTTCCCAGGCTGAACCTCTTGGGAGATTTTGTTTTTCCATTATATTTCCTTGTGATTTTAAATTAGCCAATATTTTTTAACAGTTTTGGTTTCAATGGCCTATCCAAGAAATATCAAAAATGCACAACTAGAGCAGTTAAAAGTATTCATTTATTAGTGACTCCTGTTTAATTTGGTATCTAAAATTTTATTGCTTTTTACTTTCAACTTTTATATTGTGTTAAACAGTATCACAATTGATATTCCTCTGTTCAACTCAAAGGCATTTAAATAAACGTAGTGGTAGCATATTGTCCTAGAAATATTTAAATTATCAATTAGTTACTAGGCCAAAAGATAATTTGCAATTCAAGCACTTTTTCAAGATCACTTATTCAGCAGTGACTGAAGTCAGTGCCCCTGGCTTTAGGCATGAGCTAGAACGTGCTGGAATTCTGAAGGTGAAGGAAGTTTTGTTTTGTTGCCATCACAGGGACAGTCAGTGCTGGACAAGCCAAGGCCTTGCACTGCTTGCACTACTGCTGTAGTTCCTCTGTGTTTGGCAGAGCTCAGGAAGAAGCCGTGTGCATGTGGCACTACTCTGTGCTCCTTCCTTGGAGAGTTTGGTCAGTTTAATCTCATTGTAGATCTCTGTGGCAGGAGCCTCGTGTCTACATTTCTCTCCTGTATGGATGCTAAGGATTGATTGCTTTCTAAATTCCTTTCTTGTACCCATTTTTATTTTTGTTTTAGGATTTTATATAATAATCTGTCTAGTATCTTCTTGAATGCAGATTATCTTGGTGGCAGTGTTAACTCAAAGCAGTGTTAAACTGAAGTTACATTGAGTGTAGTCCATGTATTAATCAGATATTCCCAAATTTGTAGAGCAGCACAGAATGTTTGCAGTGTTTATTGTACTAAGGTATTTAATGAGATAAGGACTGTACTAGGCCATATAGAATCTACAGATGTAGTTTTCCCTTGTTTCACAGACTTTTCCATGTGCTAGGGGTGAACACTGAAGACATTACAGTTCAAACTGTGAATACACTGGTAAAGTTAATGCTGCCCATTGTCCTGTTTTGGTGTAGCACTGATGCAGAAATACCTGCTCAGTGTTATCCCTCCTATCACCATGACACTTTCATGCTGTCAGCTGGCAGCCCATCACCTGTGCACTGACTTTTGCCAGCAGTCCATGCTTTTTCTTTGGATTAACAGAGAGTAATCATTGTTTTCAACCTGTCTGAACTTATCCTTAGCTATGTTAAGTAGAGCTAGACAGAGACACTGATCTTCAGTGTGTCAGTCCGCATGTCATCACAACTGTTAAGAAAAATCTTTATCAGCATGTATGTGTTTATGTCTTCGACCATGCAATATATTGCATTGTGTTTAATATGGACACAGCAAGCTGCTGATCTAGAATTAAGAAAGAATGAAATATGAAATTTAAAATCAGTGTTTCAAAATATTTTATATTAAGTGTAACATATTCATCATAACATGATAGTAGTAAATGTGTTCTAGAGAACTTAGGCATACATTTGCTAATTAATTGGAATGAAAATTCATTGAAAATGGTTACTTGTAAAATTTGATGTGTATTAGAATCACTTTTAAATTATCTTGAAAATGAGAAGTTACAGGCTTTTCAGACTTTTTGTGTAATCTCATATAAAAATGGAGTAATAGTATTTTTTAATAGAAAGTCGATTCCTTGGGAAGAAGAAAATAATCTACTTTGAGAATTTGAAACAAAATTAGTCTCTGTCCAAATGAGGGATATCTTAAGTGCAGCTACAGTTATGGCTTAAATACTGATCAGAGGAAAATACGATTACCTGATGAAAAAACACAGTTAAATGTGAATCTTCTTCATACTATGAGTTATACACCAGCCTGTTTACACCAGGTATGTTTTCAGATAGGAAAAGAAGGGAGTAAATGTCACTTTTCTTGCAAATATCTATTTGTGTTTGCATCATTTGTGCTGAGCAGGAGGAAGGGAAGTGTAATTGAGGGAGCAAAAGGAAGAGGAAAGTTGAAGACATGAGGGAGTGGGATACATCTTCAGGGCAAGACAGAGGCCAGGAGAAAGGAAAACTGAGGAGCATGTCCCTGCTGTTTTCCAGTGTTGGGTTGATAAAAACCAGCTGTATACCAGTTCTTAGCAGCTAACATGCTTCTGCTTGGTATAAGTAACTTCAGTGAATCAATAAATTTATCTATAGAAGTTATATGTCTTTAATTATCTTCAACATCAATATGACTTAATTTAAACATTGCTGACATTCAGAATAAAATAAATCTAATCTATGTAGAAATACACAGCTTGAGCATTCAAAACATATTAACTCTGCTATCTATTGATAGTATAGTATGTTACTGTGTTGCTAAACAAAATCTCACTTAGAGGTATAAATTTCAAGATACATTTATAATCAGAATTAATGTTTGGCACAACAGAGCAAAAATATAGTTTTTTCCAACGTTTGGCATGCATTTCTAGATCTTACAGAGTTAAGCTTTAGCCATAACAAGCTAAGTCTTAGCTTTCGAGGAGCTGTAATGTAGGTTTGAATGTTAAATTCTTCTGTATTTCAAATTGCTGACTTATGTCTAATCTTCATGTAATTATTGGTCAGCGATAATCACAATGTGGTAAGTTATATAGCAATGGAAGTCTTGAAGAGTGGGGTTTTTTTTCATTTTGGCAGGGAAGTGACTATTGATATTTCCACTCTCTGCTGGGGCTGAAGAATAAAGTTTGTTAAGGGTTGAATAGGCCAGATAGATAATGCTACTACTGTTTTCAGCAGATGCTAATGCAGTGTTTTATTTTGCACATATATTAATCTTTGCTGCCTCAATACAGAGTGGTGAGGGTAACTATGTCGGTCCTAAAGGTTAATTTCATTCTTTTTTAAGGCATGCCATTATTCTGTTAACAGTAATTGCTCTTTTTTGAATGATTAATTTGATCATATGAACTGTTTCTAATTATGTTGGTGACTGGCAATTTCCTGTACTGAGAAATTGTAGCTGTGATCATATCCTATTTACTCAGTATATATGCCTTGAGAAAAATGCTCACTGACAGGCATTTTCAGAAATATCCACTAATTTCAAGAACTGTTTGGAGACTCTATATAAGATGCTTAGCACTTGTTTTACATTGGTGTTGAGCATGTACAAATGTACTTGACAAATGAGGGCCGAAAAAACTGGATGTGAGGTGCAGGATGAGCAGGTTTGCAAATGCAGGCCTATCTGCTAAATTATCACCTGTGCTGTCACTGCTGTGAAGACTGAAAGGAGTGGGATGCGTTTCTTGCGCATTTTACAGTGTTCTTACACTCGAGCTGGATATGCTCACTGCTGCAAGCTCTGTTTGCTCGCTTCAGTTACTGTTAATGAGGCAGAGCGTGCGCGGTGCCAGTCGGTGCAGCACTGGGAAGCTCCTGCTTGGTGAGCCAGCCCTGGCAGGGAGCAGAGGGCTGCTGGGCTGCCTGCAGGAGTCACACTGCGCTCCACTGTCAGCAGCTCAACCCTACACGCAGCAATGACCCTGCGAAGGCAGTTCTGGCTCCAGTGCCAAATCTGCATCCAGTTTACAAATAGCAAAAAAACATCGGGCTGTCTCAGCTGCATTTACAGCAGCTGAACTCAACTGTGATTCAAATGAAGAATGTACCCAGCAGAGAAGAGGTGCTGGGCTTGGCCAGGGTGTAGGACACTGCCTACATGAATGTTCACCCACTCTCTGCTGTCTCATGCTGAAGCTGGGCATGGTTGTAGTACCACTGTGCTAAGAATAGCATCATTCCCATGGACACAAGCCACCGGGAGCTGAACACTCCTCCTTTTGAAATTGCTACAGCAACTGGCCATGTAGTATTTGCTGAAGGGCTAATGTTATGTGCATCTTCTGGGCCTGAGCTGGTTCTTCAAAGCACGAATAAACTCTTTGCACTGGTTCCACAGGAGATGATAGGCACTTAAATGGCATTTAGAATCAAGGAGTCTGTGATTCAAAGCCCCAACTTCTGTGTCACCCCAGAAGTGCTTCAGAGGGCCCAGAAGAGGTACTTTTGCCTCTTACTAAAAGTACACCACTGATAACATCACCAGGAGCTGCAGTACCAGGATCCTGAAACTAAGCATCCTCTCTGGTGATCTGACATTCAAACCCTTCAAAGGAAGGCATTCAAGGCCTTCGAAGTGCAACCAAATGCTTTGCCCCAACATACCATCTTAAATGCATATTCTACATGTGTTCCTTACTTCACCTACACTTGTAAAACTGTTCCATTTGACTTATATTTGGAATCACTCTGGTAAATAGATGTACTTATCAATAAGTAGTGTCTGCAGCCCCAATCATGTATGCTCCAATACAGCTGTAATGCCCAGTGCCTGTGGGGACTCTACACTGGTGTAGCCCAGTGTAAGCCTGCAGGAACTGAGCTGCAAGCCTTTTTATGTGCTCCCTGATTTACCTGTAACCTGTCCTCAAGGATTTTTATAGGCAGGCCTGTAGGCCTGACATGGATATGTCCCTCACAGTAAATTAAAGAACTCCATCAGATGTTCACTGGCTCATTAGAGTGGGACCTGTGATCCCTGCCCATTACACACATGCAGCCTCTCCAGCTGCATATTGCCCTTTGCCACCTCTAAGGCTGGGACATTTATCTCTTTGTGAATCAGCTCAGGCACTGCTGCAGTTCTCAGCCTGGTGTGCAAAGGTAAACCAGCTCCCTTCATGAGTGGATCATGAGTTCTGATTTAGTGTTTTGAGCCAGAGAGCTTCTGCTGCCCAGCTACAATCCAATGTCTGCCTTCAACTGCCTGGTGCCATCCTAATAAATTGTGAGTGTGCTCTCTGAATTTACCACTTTGCTGACTGTAGAAAGAGCAAATAGAAATCTGAAGGATGCTTTGGAGATGCTTTTTACAATGCAATATAAACACAGTGAGTGGGCCTCTTCAGAAGTCTGTGGATATGCCCACACTGGGATAGTTGCTGGGCCTAGCTAATCCAGGAAAGAACATAAAGAAGTCATTGATTCAATGGGAAACATTTACCCAAGAGTTGTGTTTGAACAGCTTATGTCTCAGAATGGAATTCCACTTTGGTAATTGTCAATATTAATTTAAAAACTTATTTTGGCTGCTGAGAATTAATTTCTAGGTTGGTTTAAATAACCAGTTATCATATTCTTTCATTTTCTTTTTATGGCATTGTAGGCAAATTAATTGTATGTTAAGTCTTGAATAATTTTAAAGATTTAATTTATGACCCAACTATACTTGCCTTTTAAAAAGTCCAAAGGGCACAGACTTACAAGCCTTACACGTTCATATGGCACCAGTACAGGAGCCCTCAGCACGTGGGTGTCCTGTAAGCAATATTGAAATAGAAATGTTAAATAATGATGTCTTCTGAAGGTAAGAGCAATGGTTTTCCCAAACCTTTTGCACACTCATGTGTATGTGCCAGGCAGACAAGCACTCCGGAGTTTGAAAGATGACCCCCTTTTGAACTATAAGCATCCCATCTCAGTATGATTCCTAGGGAGAAAATCTTGTTCCAAGCGTTTTGGATTTATGTAGGCCCCGTGGAGTTCACTGGTGGGTTTATTTGGCAGGTGGGCCTTATTAACCTGCCAGCAAGGGACTGTTTGACCTGCTTAGGTTTGTAGAGCTTGTAAATAAAGATTCTGTCAGGGAAGAGAGATTCTCTTGTGCTTCAGACTATTTATATCTCTTCTAACTGTGGCTGTTAAAGCTTATAAAGAAACAGAAGGTCTGGGATGTGAGACAGAAAACCCTGAGGGAGTTTTACGTGTTGTATTTGGATTGCTGTGTTAATATCCTAAAATAAACACAGCATGCCAGAAAAAGGGGAATATTTTTATTGTAATTATTATTAACTTAAAGACATAAATTATTGGTTATTGAATGGAGCATGGCTGAGCTTGGCTGAAGAGGACAATAAAATAACGTCTTAATTTAACACTAGCAGCTATTGGCAATCAATGGCAGCCAAACATTTAATCAGCTTCATTTCCCTCTTTTTTTTGCTATCTTTTTCTTTTTTTGCATTGTTCTCAAGTTTAATAATTACTAGCATTAACATTTTTTACTGCTCAGCTTAATAATGAATACAATAAGTTTACAATAAATTGTAAACATAATAAAACTATGATAGACTCTCCATCAATTGAATTATTTTAATTGGACAGAAATATTATATTGAAAGGTGTATTGTATTACAGATTGAAAAAAAATCCCTTTAAGAAGTCTTTTAGTCTGTCTAGTGCAGGTCTGATTATAGGGTCCTTTCTAACTCTGCAACATGTAATTTTTAATAGGTGTATCTTACTCAGCGAAAGGACTTTATATTATTTTATTTATATTACTTATAATGTAAGTAAATATTTACTCTTACTCAGAAGCTACCAGCTTGGACTAGCTGAACAATCTTTTTTGAGAAAGGTTTCCTTCTGTTTCAGCAGACCTACTCAGACACCCAAGTGCTACAGCAGATCAAATGACACAGGGTTCAGCGTCTGCCGGAGTTGAGATTTTGAGTCTGTATTCCTTGTTCATTCATTTGAAAGTCAATTTTGCAATATTTCTGCCTTCTGTCCTGAATGGACTCGATAAATGTTTTTTGACCTTAATCAGGTTGGACTGATCTGCTATTTAGGTATTCTAAGGATGTTTTAAAATATTAACAGTCACCAGTTTATAGAGAATCTGCTGAATTTACAATTACAAACATACTGTCTGCAAAAGTATTTCACTCAAGAGCTGCTGCTCTGATCCAGGAGAACTCACTATTGGGGAAGGACAGGTAGAGTATTACTGCTGATGCACACTGAGTGGAGAATAGCTTCCAAATTCTTCTAGGCACCAAAACTTTACAAGTGGAAGCCACTCAGGAGAAATACGAAGGCAGGCCCTTCTTTTGTTCCACCTCCTTTCCAGTGGGCATCTCTTATGAGCTGGATGCCCTGGCTCCCAGCCCTGCTGTGATGTGGGACTGGCAAACTGCAGTGCACCTGTTCCAGGGGGATTAGCCACCGGTGACAGCCCATACCCAGAATCTCCTCCGCAGATGGTATTACCCTTCAACGAGTGAGTCAGAACCATTTGACTTGGAGCTTTTTATAGTTGTTGAGGGTAACGATAATCATCCTAATAAAGTAGTTCTTAATCTCTCATATTGAATAGTTTGCCACTGGTTGAAGAAGATGCCAAGCTGCCCTTCACTCCCATCCCTATCAGCTTTACCAGCACTGGCAAAACACTGTTAAGCTGTTACAATCATCTGTCATTAGATTGGGAAGTGAGGGTTGTCTGGTGGATGAGATACCAGGCTGAGGCCAGAATTGACTCCGCTAATTAATTCACCATGGGGAAATCTAAAACTATATTATTTCCTCTGCTGTTTTGATTTTCCTAACGATAAATACATTCATTTGAGAATTCAATAAACAGCTCATGCTGAAAATCAAGTATGCCAGGATTGGTTTGCAGAACTGGGCTTTATGTTAAATTTCTGGTCCAAAGAATCAAATACTATCTGCATAGTATTCCTACATGTTGATATGCACCATATTCCACTACGATGCTAACTGATTACAGAAATAATATTCACAGGTTTTTTTCTCTTTTGTCTGCTGCTTACAAGCCTTTATGTCATTCTAGTAGTACACAGTTTTTTATATTTATATTATACTTTATTATTTTGAAAGCTCTCCATATAGTTCAGGGAGTAAATGTCCTAAATATAATACCACCCAAGTCTCTCATTTCTGTTTATCTTCTTCTCTTTTCCTTTTTATCTCCTCCTTTTCCCTTTTTTTTTCCTTTCTTTTTTTTTCTCCCTTTCTGCAAGTACATAAAAAGAATCAGGCACTTCCTGCTATCCCTAAGCACAAATTTAGTTCCTGGTATAACCACTCGAACGTATTCAGGAAGGAAGGAATAATCCTTCTGAGGCTGTCGTGCTTTTACAGTGGCTGCAGTAGCTGTAGCTCAGACTGTAGCTCCATACTGGAGGAATTGTGTAATGTTTGATCTTTGGAAGTAATAAGGAACAGGCCTATTCATAGGTGAGAATAATATGCATTGTGCAGTGCAGTGAAGCAGACAAATGTTCTTGCATAGAGAAGACTACCATCTGCTAGAATTAAACAATTCATACCAGCCACAAAATTCACTGAATAACAATATTTTTTTCCCAAAATAAACCCCTCCATTGCTTGGCTAGGATAAAGTAAGACTGATTAGGCACCACTTGTAAAAGGTGGATTTTATGAAAGAAGAGGATGTTAAGTACTGTAGAGGAGAAGGAATTGCAGGAGAAGCATGATAAGATAAAGATTTGTCTAAAATAGGACTGGGAAATGGCTAAGTGGGAACTGTGAGCTGAGTGTGTGGGAGGGAAGGAGGCAAGCATTCATTTCACCAAACATTAAGAACAGAAGAAAGGCACGGGTGGAGGGCAGATTTCTTTTTGTTAGTCTGCTTAAAATTGACCTGTTGATTTCAGTTCCTGCAAGGCATTAAGACTGTGTTCAGTGGGCTTTTAATGCACATTTATCAGTTTGTTGTGAATAGTTTCTATCTGCTCTTTCTTCTCACTACTCTCTTTACCTCACCAAAAAAATCCAAGAGGTGACAACCAGCCTGATTCACCTTTCAATTCAAGATTATACTTGATTTAGATCCAGTTGCTTTGCTTTAAAGCTATAAGCTGTTAATTTTAAGCAGCACACTGTAGAGCACTGTGTGCTCTAGCTTTCACCTGTGAGCAATCAGGTCCACCATGCCCTCACACCCCTGTAAGCCTTCTCCTGGCTCCCATGGCAGCGGATATGAGGACAGAATAACACAGAGTGGGTTACACTGTCGGTGTGGGAGGGAAACAGCTGCCTGCTAAAGCAGCCTTTTGTGGAGTATATCGAGTTCTGTCCCTGTTTTGCCATAAATTAGCTGGTTTAATAAACATTTCCTGCAGCCTTTAGTAAACAGACTGTTTCATGCTTGAACTTACATGCTCTTATCTTTGCTATAAAATGTATATAATCATGAGAGATTTCCGAGTGACAGAGTGGATTTGTGAAAACATCCGCATAATGTTTTTCCACTTGCTTTCAGCCCCGTTCATGGGTTTGCTGGCTGAGACAATGTTTGGAGTAAAGTCACATGATCAATCTGCATTTTCTTGCAGTCTTCCTGAGCTTTTGCACCACTCTTCTTCATGCCAGGTATTCTGCCGATCTATAGATCCAGGCTCCTTCTTTTAAGGGTAATAAATCAAAATTATACAGTGTTTAGGATTTTAGTCAGAGAGATTATGTCAGAATTAGAACATTCCTGAGTGAAGGTCATATAAATCAATCCTTCAGTTATTCCATTTTCAGTTTCATTGTAATGAACAGTCCCCTGCTTGCAGTGAGAAAGCTTATGGTGCTGGAATACTGATAAGATGATACTGCATTCAGAGTACATTTTCGACTATTGGATGAAATCTGCAATGCGATATATGACATATATGCAAGGGTCTGAGCTGAAAAGCCTTGAAATTGTCAAATTACAGCATTCTAGGAATGAGGCTGGTTTGCAAAATCATTGAATCCTCTTTATAGCAAAAAAAATTTTAATGAGTAAAGTAATAACAGAGGACTTGTAGTAGAAATGTAAAAGAAAAACATACCACTGTTTCAAGCTATCATCTTAAACAGGGTAATGGTATATTGTTGTGCATGCTTAACATGGGGGTGTGATTTTTACCTGGGTTGTAATGCATAACAACTAACATCACTTTTCCTACTTAAAATACTTGACAAGTGATGTTGCTCATAATAACATAATGTAGCTCAGTAGCCATTTTAATTGCTTGTGAAATTGTAACACTGAGAAGGAACTTGGCTTTGGGATCAGACTGATGCGATTTGGCGTATGCTGCCAGTTATTCAGGTTATTGTCTTAAATTCCTTGATCAAACAGACACCCTATAGGGACTTCCTAATGTATATATTGAACCTGTGCTCACAGGACAGTATAAAGCAAATACTACTCTTTGATCACACTCTTACTCACTTTACCCTCGGGAAATTGCTAAAACATGCATATCTCTATTTATTTACTATACACAGCCCTCCACTGACATGCCAGTATTCCAGGGCCTGTATGTTCCAGTCTATTTGCTCCCTTCCCTTTGACTAGCTCTGCACTTCCCACCAGCTTCCCCCTGGGTTACACGTATTTGGTTACCACTCAGCCCTGACTTGCATGTGGCTTCCTCTGGTTCCTGTGCACCCCTGCCCTGTGCAGAAGCACAGCTGGAGGCTGAAGGGAGGAGGAGGAGGAGCTCTCCAGGGTTCTACTCAACCTGAGGTGCAAGGATCAGGGGAGAAATTCCTCAAATCTGCCCTTCAATCCAGCCAGGGTGAGTCAGCTTGCAGAAATCCCCAATGGTATCACACTGGTAAAGGCTGTCCATTGCAAGGTTAAAAATGGAAAAGGGAATTCTGACAACTCCATATCTACCTGCCTGCATCGTGATGTTCTGCGTAGTGCCCTGAGTGTGGAGCTTGCAGTCCTCCACTTGGTGTTTCTGAAGGGATGACAGACAAATGGAGGTGGGAATGATGGTTGTGGAGGAGGAGGTGACAGACTTCCAGGAGCAATGAAGAAACTCTGAGCTCACCAGAAGTGGGCCTGCAGCTGATGGATTCAGTTTCTGAGGATCCATTCAGGAGAAATCTCACCATGCTGGGAATTGCAGGTAGCCCTGAAGCAATGTGAAACATAGCTTTTAAACAAAATTTTTAACAGGAATTTTTGAGGAGGTGCCTTCAACATTATCTTTCTGGTTTTACTGGACATCTAACAGCATCACCTTTTTATTGGCAGCTTCAATGGGGACAATTGAAAGAGCACAGCCTCTCTGTGCTACCTGATGGACTGACCTGAAGCTGGGCCACACAGGGAAAATATTTGCAGAGTTTTTACACTGCACTGAGCCTGCTGTTCCTGAGTGTAGGAACTGAGGGATGACAACACAAAGCACAAGAGCCACAAAGGCCAGTGATGATAACCATGTGAAAAACAGAGGAGCCAGAAGTAATGGGGAAGAGATAAAGGGGCACAATAAAAAATGCACTGGGATATTATGCAGCTCTTCAGGAAACAATCACAGATGTTAAGCAGCTCATTAGGGAGGAACAAATCTCTCCATAATACCGGACTTGACCAAAACCAAACTGAATGTGAGTGTGCCTACGTGAGCACCAGTTGTGTACGCCTCCGCAGTGCAGAGGCTTGAAGGCAGGCTTGCCACCAGCACACATGAGCTGGGACACAGCAATGTACAAGTAACCTTGGTGACAGAGGCAGGATTGAAACAGCGAATTCATAGCTCCCAGCTCTGTGCTCAGACCACCAGACTCCGTTCTGTGTGTGTTTATCAGCAGTGATGAAATACAAGTCACTGCTGCAGGCAGCAATGCTCTCTGCTCACCCTATTTCTCATACTCTTTCCCAAAGCACTCATTTCTGACTATGACCAGAGATTGGATAAAAGGACTCACAGGCCCCCTTGGTTTAGCCCACTGTAGTTGTTCTAGTTTCCATAATGCCAAATGAAGCCTTCATCCAACCTAAATAAAGAACAGGATGTGGCACTGTAAGTTTCTTTGTTTACAGTGTCTTAATAAATTCTGGAACAAATGTACTCAATTTGGATGCAAAAGAACATTCTCTTACTGTCAGCTCTACAAGCTGGTCTTGAAAGCTGATAGTCACTGAATTCTTTTTGTCCTGTACATCAATGCAAGGAAAGCTGTAGAGACAAAACCTGTAAATTTCTTCTGCAATATCTCTTCCCTGCCTCCACATCCTGCCTCAGCACTGCCTGCAATTCTTACCTTCAGCAGGTTTATGAAATGTCTCAGCTGAATAAAATTATGTGTAACTGATACAGGAGCAGGATTGAACTTCATTTAATCTTCATTACACTGAAATGAAATTAGTTATATTGACAACTCAGTTATGAAGAGAGCAAAAGCTACAATATTTTTATACTCGTGTTAGTAAAATAACTTGATAATCCAGATATGCTGCATTGAAAAATTATTTTTGTATGCTGCTGTTTCACAAAATAATGTAAATACATAGATTGCATAGGTGTTTCTAGGAGCAGAATTTGCTCACAATAAATAATCTGTGATTTTACTTTGCTTCAGAAAAATTCCAGTTTCTCTTCATTGTATTCATTCTCCTTGTGATACCTGTTTGCCCATAATAAAGACTCTTGGGGTTCTAATTAGTGACTTCTGTGGAACACCATTTACCACAGTGATTTGATAAAAAGGTCAGTGCCTCCAGGAACCTGGAAAATACTTGGATTGGAGCACAATGTCTTTCATGTTGGTTTATTTAGATAATTCAAAGTTTTAAACAGAAAGGTAAGATATAATGATTAATATGATGCCTACTATCACTGGAGAAATAGATTATCAAAGCCTGTCCTAAAAATTTCTTTCAACCAGATCTGTCATTTTTCATTTGGACAATATTGACTTGTTCATCTTTTTGCTTGAAATGTGCTTTACCACACACACACACAAACACACAGAACTCCCAGAGTAGTCAAAGAAAGGAAATACCTTTGAGATTCATCCCTAATATATTTCCATTAATCTAAATGGAGTAACAGCCATAGTATCCAGCCTATATGCTCTGCAAGAAGAGAAATGCAGTTCCATAGACAAAAGGCATGGTTAAATCAATTTCTGTAGCATCTTGTCTCGACATATTTGAGAGCACTATCCTTCTCAATTAACGACAGCTCTGCTCTGGGAATACTCTTTGGTAGTTAACTATTGCTGTTGGAGAGCTAACTTCAGATTGAACACAGCTGGCTTATGTATTTTGCTGTTGATAGTCTTGGTAATGGAACAACAAATGCAAGGGGAACAAACTACTAAGCAGAATGCAGATTTTCAACCCAAATAAATCAACTTTAAGGATAAGAAAACCCAAATGTAAATTTCCTTTGACTGACTCCTAATAAAAAAAATAAACTACAAACTTAAGGTAGGTCTTACGGTTTCCTTTTTCCCAGATTTCCAAGCCTTCAGCATACTGGGGGTTGCACACGTGCCTCTGTGCAAACACCACTAATCTCTAGAATATTTCATTTTAAATTCATTCTTTGGTGCTTCTTTACTTTCATTTCCACTTACATCAAAGTCAAACAGAATCCCCTCAAACAGCCCAACTCCTCACGTAACACAAGAATGGAGGAGGAGCAGATATGAAGTTTAGGGAGAGTAGGAAGAAAACACGTAATGCACGTGTCAGAAAGATCACAGATGAAAGAAGAAGAAAGTCAACTGAAAAAAGGAGATAAAGGAAAGCAAGTGCAAGGCAGATTTTTAACACATCTCAGTGTTGCTGCGGCTTTCATGGGTAATTAATTACCCACTAGAGGGAGATCGACTGTAACTTGTTGCCAGGTGGATTATGGCAGAAGTTGGACTTTGTGAAGTGCAAAGAGGAAACACTGTGGTAAGAAAGCAAGAGAAGATGCAAGTTCCTTTCCTTGGTAGAGTTTCGTTCTGTGTAAGTTACCAAGTGGACTGAGATCTCTTCCCTTTCTGAACTGGCTTTCATTATATTTCTACACAAAAAATCCCCACCTTTATTAACCTGTTTGTTCTGTTGGTGAGAGGAACACGTGGAGTTTAAGGGTGGCAGAAAGAGTGTAGTGCTTGTCTAAGACTAACCAAACTGCCACAGGCCATCAGCATGGGGTAAGCCATGCATGACTCAGTCAAGTGCCTTGAGACCCACTGACAGTGACCCTTTAGTCCACCTCAAACACCTCCTTGGTTCCAGGTTAGGACCTGCATCCCACAGCTTTTATTAGCTGCCCATGGGTAATCATTTATGGTCTCTTACTCTCACCTCTATTTGTGCAGAACAGAGGAAGCTTTTAACTTTCAAAGCAGGCTTAGGCATGTCCTTTCCCCAAGGGAAACCAAGAAAGGAAGTAGTAGTGGATGCTTAGAATTGGAAACAGAGCATAGGAAAAGTAGCTCCCACCCATTTGTGCCATTCCTGCTTCTGAAAATCAGTAGTTTAGGGATTTCCTAACTTCCAAAGAAGACACTGCAGCTAGACAAGCATGTGTCAGGGACTTCATTAAGCCTAGCTCCCTTGAGTGTGTCTATTTTCTTGTTGAGGCTATTTATTTATATTTTGGGATTTTAGAACATCCTATGGCAATCAGTTTATATGAAAATACATTTCCGTCTTTTTTAAACCCTGCTCCCAGATAAACTGCTTTAATGAATATGGCATTATGAGCAGCAATAATAACCATTTTTTATTCACTTTCCTCCCATCTTCATTATTTTCCAGACCTCTATGTGTCCCTTTCCTGTTGCAGCACAGAATTCTAACCCCACTCTGGCTCCACTTATTCTAGGATTTTTGAATTATATGAAGGCTTTTCAGAGTCAAGCTATTAGCAGTGACAATAGTCTTAACTCTAACCTTGCCTTTCTGCTTAAGAACTGTTGAATACAGAACAACATAATGCATACTTGGAAAAGATACATAATTATTTCCACACAGGAAGTTTGCAGTTGATAGTTCGGTGTCACAGATAGAAATGACTAGTCTAACATGCTGTGAACTAAGTCAGAGCCAAAACAATTATCTAATGCCTGTGAACCCCCAGGGTCAACTATACTCTCTGCTACCATGTGCAATGCCAGAAAAGTTTGCTGACAAACACCAGCCATCAAAAACACTTCTTCCTCACAAACTCCATGTCATAGTTTCCAAAGTGGCCTGTGGTTACATCCTGCTTACCTTCAAATTCCCTCAAAAATACTGCAGGGGGTTCTGGGCACTACTGGTTCAACAATCATGGTTTAACAGTTACTGAAAACATAGCACGACTTCATTTGTCAGTGCTCTGATATGATCCTTAAACCAATTTAAGGTAAATGTAAAACAATGTATTTGCAAAAATCCAAATATAAGCAACACATTTGCATTGCTTATCCAAAGCAATACACAGAAAACAAATAGGGTATACAGGACATTTGCAGACCTAGCAGAGCAGCTGGCTGTGCTCTGTAAGAAAACTAGGCACAGGTGCTGGGATTGCGCCCAGGGCCCTGATTCCCAGCTGGCACGCTGAAAGAGGCTTCCCGCTCAGGGAGAGTTAGATGTCTGTTCCTTGGGAGGAGAGGCCTCGCAGAGGGGAGGAGGTTGTTCCCTTGGCACAACAGGGAAGCACTGCTGGCTGAGCCAGCTTTTGTTGATATCTGTTGGGCATTTTTCTTTTTTCAGCTGTTGGACTAATGATTAAAAAAGAAAATGACTGATATGTGTCATATTGGAATGAGTGTGGGGCTTGCCACCCTGACTGATGAGCAGGCTGGATGGCTCACTTTTACCTCCTGCTCAGGTAAGTCCCGATGAGCTCCTCTCACTCTATCCAGCTGATGAACTGCTAGATACTTGCAGCACCCAGCTAAGCCTTCAGTTTGTACACAAAATTCCCCCTTGAAGTTGCTTTCAGAGGAGAGCGCCTGCTTTGGGGGACTTTTCTTCCCCTGGATGCTGATCAAATCCAATGGTAAAGCTCTTTTACATCAACTTTGTGTTTTCTTACATACATGACTTGCTAGCCATACTTTATACACACATGTAACCAGGATTAAAGCATATAATGTGTTACTGAAAAAATGCCTAATTGCTTGAAGGTGGCAGGATGTTTGGGGGTGAATGTCTCCCAAGTCTGTCTCTAGGGGATACTATAATAGTAATAAAGTGAATAGAGGCCTGAGACAGGCAGGAGAGAGGTTGCTGATTACATGGGAAAGCCCAGACAAAGCGTCTTCTGTTTCTGATGCCTGAAATTCAGCCACTCAAGAAAAAGGCAGGATAGTGGTAAAGCACCACTGGGATGTACTTGTGCTGATGGCTCTTTGTTGTTTTTCTATAGCTTTACATCACATTTTAACAGGTATTTCCCCTCAAGATTCTCATATACCTACAAATCAAGTGTTGTCAACAGAGCTACCACTTCACTTGCCTTGGAGGTTGCCATTCTTTCTGTCTCACAAAAACAAAGATTAAAATGTTAATTTTTATCTCTGTCCAAGACTTTTATGATACTACCTGGCAAGCACCAGGATTTGATTTTAGAAATACATAACTGCACTGCTCCTTTATCACTCTGTGTGAATGTCTCTGATAGCAAAGGGACATGACATGCATATGTATGTGTAAGATTGGGGCCCAACAGCTTAGGTCCTGCTGAGGTCAAGGCACAGACATCCAGACAAACACTGATTTGGAAAATTTACAGTATAGAGGATGGCTGTAGAAAGGGAAAGCGCACTGACCATTCCGAAGGAACCAACTCCTTTTTAAAATCTCTTAATCTGCTTTTCATTATCTCTGTGGGGAGGCCTCTTGAGAAAAGCAGCTCTTTGACTTGAATAAAGGAGGGGCTGTGGGCTTGCATGCTGGAATGGGGAGGTCATTGTATGGCAGCGCGGAAGATGGGAGTGTTAGTCAGGTCAAGGAGAACAGGATGAAAAAGTGTGAGATCTGTGTTACAAGCTTGGTCTGGATTATGAAAGGTAGAAAGTTTAAAGCTGAAAGGTAAATAAGAGAGAGTGAATTCAAAGGTTGGAAAGACACATTCTGGTAGGATTATTCATGCTGACTGTAAGGAAAAAATATGAGCCAGGACTGATAAGATCATCCGCAAAACCAGCAAGAAAGAGGTAATGACAGCAGAGGCCCAAGAGGGCTAAATTCTACATAGGAATTTTAAGCATCAGGCTTCAGCAAATGAACATATCCATCTTCAATATTTTTCTCATTTGTTCTTTTAACAGAAATGCTTAGCTCTGCTCACCTCCTCTGAGGCAGAGAAAGCATGAATATGCCTGGGAGACAATGGGACTATGTTGCATTTTGCTTGCACCAAGTCATATACGCTGTGTGCACGTGCTGGCTGTAACCTGCTCCCCTCCAAACCAGTGCTTATCATAAGCAGCCTCAGCCTTGCCAAATTGCTAAAGAAAGTTACATTGCTGCCATTAAAATGGCCCTTGGAAGTAGCACATTTTTCTCCTTTTTAGAATACAAAGGTAAAAATTCTCCTAAAATGGTGTGCTAACCTTCTGCTGTTTCTTTAACGGACACAAACTGAAAGGTGTCTCTGTTTTGCAGGGACCTCCTGTTTTTCCAGGTCTCCTATAACACTGCCTGACTTCACCAGGAATTTTGTGATACACAAGAAGTGCAGGAACGGGTCTACAAAATTTGGGATGGGGTGGGGGAGAGCCTTCCCAGTCGCATGCACTTCTTGTCTTGCTTCTTGATGGGTGCATAAAAACAGAGGTGGCAAATTTAGGGCTTTTATTGACAGTAACACAACATTTGGTGTTTTCTTAAAGCCCTAACTCTGATAGGCAAATGATGACATAAGACTGTTGGCTTTCTGTGTTTCTAACTGCAGACAGGAACTTGCAAACCCTACAGCCTAAAAAATCCTGGAGGCAAAGAGTAACTCTAAATGCATACTGTTAAAGCATGTCATTTATAAACTCAAACTGATTCATTTGGAGGCACAACAGGTTACTTAAATACAGGATTGATGATTTTGCAGCAAAATCTCAAGTCTTTCTCATATCAGCTGGAGCTAACAGGTGTGTTTGTAACACCAGAGACTCCTATTTTTCCCTGCCTCGGTATTTCTCAAAGTCTAAATCAGTTTGCTTTTTATAGCTACAGTCACCTTTTTTTTGCTGTGCACACTGCCTGCCCTCCCTCTGCTTGATCCTGCCTTGGCCAGAATCTTGTGGCTTTCTCCCCATGTGCTCCTCCAGCGCCCCAGTCTCGCTTTGTGCGGTGGTTCCGCAGCTTCTCTGCCTGTTTGTTTCACATAAGCTCCATCTGCTGGGAAAAGGGAGAACCTCGGTGGTTTTCACTCTCAACTGCCAATGCTTTTCCCTCAATTTGGAAAGATTTTCAAAATTACCTGTTTCTTCTCTCCCAGCTGTGCTCTTGCCTGCCAGCATGCCAAGTTTAGCTACTGACAACCTAGTATGTTATTTGTATGTCATTTTGTGTTGCTAATTTGGCTCAAGCCTAAGCAATCTTTTGAAATACCACTTTTTGACTGGAATTTGAGCAGGTAGTTAATTATCCTTGGATCGGGAATGACTGTTTGCAGCACATTATTGCCATCAAGGCGCTCTCTGCGTGGCTTTCCAGGGCAGTGTTTGAAGAGGCACCCAGGGCAGCCTGTTTCTGTGCTAATGTGTAGTCAGTGCTGCTTGTTTTTGGCACATTTGCAGACAGGACTGAACTTGTGACCTGGACATTCATACAGAAAATCTGTAATCCAGCCAACACTTGAACTTTTACCTTTGGGTGTAACATTGACAGAGCAACAGGCTTCAGAATGCCATGAATCTCTCCTAAAAATCCCTGATAATGAATGGGAGTATCTTTTAAAAAAACTACTAATAATCTGCTGGCTTTCTCCCTGGAGTAGAAACTTAATGCAACTTGCTACACAGTAATGTCTTTTTTCCCCCCCCTTTCTTACATTTTCCCTGAACACTGGTGAATAAAGATGAGGTTAATCCCGTATTGTTAAACCTATTCAAGGAGACAACCTGGGGGTTGCCATGGAAACAGGTTCTACAGCCTAAAAGCGTAATTCTACTTCTAAGCACTGTCTATGGACCTGTACTGATACGAAGCTTGTAGAATCAGTCTGTGTACACAAACACGATGTTGCAGCAGTGAAATGGCAAAGGTGCCTCCCAGCTCATCAGATGCTAATTATGCTCCCATCTCCTCCCTCTTACAGCCCACAGCATCAAGCACTGCACCTCCTCCCCCTCCATGCCCCGAATCCCATCTCCCCGGCCCTTCCTGCCTTTCCTGCCAGCTCCGTTTGCCATCAGGGTGTCTCGAGGAACTGAGGCCGTGTCTGTTTCTCTGGCAGGAGTGTCACAGATTTGGTACTGTCACACATCCACTGTCACAAGCTACGGGGCACCTCAAGTTGGGAGTGAGGGGAGCTGCTATCAATCCTCAAAAACATTAACAGGATCTAGGAGTGCTTCCTAGGACATGTCTTCAGGGAAGGGATGACAAACTTACAGTTCTGCTCCCTGTTCATATAAACATTTTTCCCCCAACTTCTAGACAGATTTCTAAACTTCCTCAATAAGAATTATAGATTCATCTGCTCCTTTGTCATGTCTATGCAATGCTCAGCCCTAGGCATGTTCTGTGCTTTTATAGGTCTTATGCATCACA
The DNA here is from genome assembly GCA_013397815.1 of Aleadryas rufinucha. Taxonomy (NCBI): domain Eukaryota; kingdom Metazoa; phylum Chordata; class Aves; order Passeriformes; genus Aleadryas; species Aleadryas rufinucha. Next base: position 589,539 of record VZTH01014955.1, on the reverse strand, counting down.
CCTCTTTCAGACAAGTGAAAGTCCTGCCTATGTGATACCGCTGGGCTCTGCTCATACAGCAGTAAAATACGCACTTCAGTATTCACACAACCTATAACAACCATCAAAATTTCCTTTTATTTGGAGGTTGTTTTGAATTGATTTAAACAACTCTTACCTTGCTTTTATTTAATATCCAGGGGGTAAAAAATTGATACCTAACATGAAATAGTAGTCTTAGTTTTGTTCAAATATTACATTGATTTTAATAATTCTCAGATACTTATTAAATCCATCTAGAAAGAAGGCTTTGTATTTCTTCCTTTTAGTCTGTCTCCTCCTACTCCTGCTGGAAAACATATTTTTCAGCAAGATGGCTGACAACTTTTCCAGACAACATGGTTGCTTTAAGAGCCAGGTCTAAAATGGCTGTGTAGCAGTTGATTCCCCCCCCCCCCAAACCCCAAAACCTTAGCAACTATGTGGTATCGTGATTTATTCTGGGGATAAGTGTTTTCTCTGTGAGCTCATGGGCTGTTGCTCTGGCTGGAGTAGAAGATGTTTTTCTTTAAAACAAAAACTGACTCCTGTGGAAGGCCCATGTGTCACCTACAGTCACTCGGCCTTTTCATGTGGGGACAATTTCTACAAGTACTTGAAAAATTTTAATGCTTAGTCTTTTCTTAAGCATTACTTCACAATGCTTGGTAAATGCACACAATCAATTAGTATTTTGAGACTATATCTATTTGGGAAATTTTCACACAGTGTATTATCAATCCTTTTCATATACAGTAGCAAACGCTGTAACTTCCAAGTATAAACAAATCTGGAACAAAAGACTGTACAAAAACATAACGAATTCAGCTCTGAAAAGGCCCATGCATCTACATTGTCTGCCACCCTGAATACTAATGAATTTAATGAAACTATTGAAAGGCTGGTTACTTGTCTGCATAAATGTATTGAGACCTCTGTAATCATCTGTTTGCTGTCTGAAATCTCTTGTCAATAGTTTAATGACTTCAGAGCATATTATTCTTCTTGTATAGGCTTCATATAATGTTTCTACATAATTAAGCAGCTTTGTTAGAGGAACTGCCATTAGTTGCCCCATTTCATTTGGTTTTGTTATCAGCCAACCAGGAAGAAAAAAAGAATAACAAGAGAAAGATACAAACCCAATCTAGTGAGAGATGTGGAGATTGGGAAGATGTTTGTTTGGGGTTTTTTTCAAGACTGCCATTAACTTAAAGCACTATTGTCAAGTTGCACATTTTAAATAATTTTAACCATTTAAATGCACTACATATTTAAATACTTGTACAGCAAACACAGCTGGCTAAAAATCTTGCAGTGCATTTGGGAGCCTAACATTTTAAAAGTAGCTCCAATATTACGTATATAAATAACAATACCTATCAATTCGTTAATTATCACTAGATGTAAACAACACTAGCATTTGTATAGCCATAGTGAGAAGAGTGTTTTGATTTCTTTGACTATTCAGGCAATTGCATATTCCATCTTCATGAATACTTTTGAATTGAAAATACACGTAATATAAATTTCATCTAGATTTTTTCGTACTTTGGAGAAACCCTGAGATTTTATTTAAATACATAAAAGAACTCTATAAAATTACCAATTAATTTCCTGCATTCACCTAGTCCTAAGCATGAACAGATAAACTGCAGACTATTTGATTTTTATTGCTACGAGACGCTGTTTTCAGTCGCGTTTTGGGTCAAACCTGAAAGTTTCTGCTACCCTTTATGTGTAAGGTTAAGTAGCACCTATTTTCTTTGGGGTTGAGGCACGTGTAGAGGTGACCAAATGCCTGGTGTTATAAGTTACCTGTGAGACAGGAGAGGTCTGATCCCACGGCTCCCTTGTCCCCCTGGAGCCTTGTCCTTTGGGCAGCCATCTTGTTGGCAGGGCTGGCAGCCATCTTGTCCACAGACGGTCCCAGCAGCTTTCCCCCCATTTTTTCTGGAACAAGGAAGGCATTAACACCCAAACCTCATGTATATAGTTTGTAAAATGTCAGTGCTCTCGGATTAAATTATAATTTTTGATTCTGGTTATTCACTGCATCTGCCAATACAGTTAGAGAAAGTACTGCATGACGCTGCATTAAATGAGTACTGAAATACTGCGTAAGAGATCCTACTGCTGGTCAGGACTCGACTAATATCTGGAGAATAACGTGCTCCTTGTAGTCCAACTATTAACTGGCACTAGTGCAGCACATCTGTCAATTGACTGATTTATGTGCTATTTCCAATCAAAACCATCACAGCTCCACCAGAAAGCCATTTTTCTGTGACATACTGAGATCCACAAACAACACACGTGTGCGCAGCGGAACTGCTGCTGCTGCCAACCTTCGGCCGCAGACGTGCGGGAACAGGGCCGCACACACCGCAGGATCACAGGGACATCAGGGCTGGAAGGGACCTCTGGGCATCACCCAATCCAACCTCTGCCAAAGTGGAAAGCACCGTGCCGTGCTGGAGCGCCGGGCTTTGCGCTGGGGTTATGTGTGCCCACAGCGGTCTGGGCGGCTCCGTGAGGCACCGGCGCCCTCCCTTCCCAGCGGGCACGGCCTGTGGCCTTCCCGGCGTGGCGGGGGCCGCGAGCTGCGAGCGAGCCACGTTCGGGNCGGAGGGCACGGGGAGGGAGAGCGGACGGAAGCGTCTGGGGGTTCCCGGCGTGGGCGGAGAGGCCGCTGCGGGAGGGAAGGGCCGCGGCCGAGTCCCCGCCGCTCTGTCCGCCGGGGCTGGCGCTGCTCTCGGCCCGGCCCGGCCCGGCCCATGCTCGGCGGCTGCTGCGGCCTCCTCGCATGTACTTCCGCGGCAGCGTGGTTGGAGGGGATGATTTACCCTAAGGGCCGTGAGCCACGCGTGGTTCTTAAATGCCGGCTGGTTGGGGATGGGAAAACCACGTGCTTTTTGCTAAAGTGCAGGAACGCGTTACTACGTCTCGGTCCTGCCTGCCTTGCTCTCGGCGTGGCTTTGGTGTGAAATGGGGTTGTCACTAGTCATATGCTTCTTCTCTTTAAGTACAAGAGATGGTTTTCTTAGTCTGTGTTAGGGAGGAAACATGAATTTGCCTTTTTCCAAGTGGCTTTGAAAGCTTAGGAGAATTAAAAGGAAGCGCAACGTGTGATACTGATTAATAATGAAGATAATTTGGCAGTTTAAATATCTCTGGATGGTGAAGCTTAGTGGCATGAAACAGCTGATAACTTGTGACGTACGTGAGGCCTGTGGCTGCTCTTCACCCTCTANGCCGAGCCCGCGCCCGCCCCTCGGTGACGCCATCCCCGCCGCCACCACCGCCCTCACCGTGCGCTCCCGGACTACGGCTCCCGGCGTGCCCGGCGCCGCGGGGCGGTGCTGGGCGAACGCGGNTGGTTGGGGATGGGAAAACCACGTGCTTTTTGCTAAAGTGCAGGAACGCGTTACTACGTCTCGGTCCTGCCTGCCTTGCTCTCGGCGTGGCTTTGGTGTGAAATGGGGTTGTCACTAGTCATATGCTTCTTCTCTTTAAGTACAAGAGATGGTTTTCTTAGTCTGTGTTAGGGAGGAAACATGAATTTGCCTTTTTCCAAGTGGCTTTGAAAGCTTAGGAGAATTAAAAGGAAGCGCAACGTGTGATACTGATTAATAATGAAGATAATTTGGCAGTTTAAATATCTCTGGATGGTGAAGCTTAGTGGCATGAAACAGCTGATAACTTGTGACGTACGTGAGGCCTGTGGCTGCTCTTCACCCTCTAAGCTGGAATGGCAGGGGGTTAGCGAGGAATTGCCTGTCACTGACACAGAGCCCTGAGCTGGAATGGCAGGGGGTTAGCGAGGAATTGCCTGTCACTGACACAGAGCCCCGACTTCTCACGGGAGTGCTGTCACTGAGAGCAGGGCAGCTGCGTGCTCACATCCAGGCAGACCCGATGAGCCGTAGGGATGCTTCTTCATTGCAAAGAACAGCTGTCCTCTTGGTTACCAGTAGTTACTCAAGTGTTGTATCTTGTTCTAGTTGATGGTTTTTGCTAGCTCTAGTGTTGTGAAGTAATTTATTTAAGTTGAGCCTGGACAGTGTCCTGAACCAAAAACTGGGGTATCCTAGCCATCCAGTTTATTTAAAATGGGGAAGAAGCACACCCATATATCTTCAAATTAGATGGGAGCTTTGATTCTTCCTGTGGCATAGAATAAAAAGTAGTGCTAATGATCGCTGCAATTTTGGTTGTTATAAATCTTAGACAACCTAAGATGAAGTGCTGTGATAGAATCAAATGATTAGTGTGGTGTTGTGCAGTGTGGTTATGATACAACCAATGCTTTTATTTGGAGTGTTAATCTGTTATTAATGCATTCCTGTATGGTGTAATTTTTTTTCTGTACTGTTTTGCTTTACTTAGATCATCTTCTTTGCTTTACACGTAAGTAGTCTAAGATTAAGTTAAAGCTAAGTGCTTCTAAGAATCCTACACGTTATTCCTGTGAAGATCAGACTGTTAAGTACTGCAAGCTTATACTTCTCTAGGGACTTACTTCATGATAGCATTTTATTTTTAAAAATTCTAAACATAGTAACAGTACAGCTATTCTACGTTAAAAACTTTGGCTTTGATGTTTCATTAAATTTAAGTATAAAGTTTCCTATGATTACTTTTCCATGAGGAACATGTTAGCATACAGCTTTTCTAGCACTACTGCCTTTCTTTCTTATAAAGCTAATGCAGGTTTCTTAAATGAACAGTGTTGAGCACGGATAAGCAACATTCACCTTGTTCAGACAAGGATGTCTTGGATATCCTTGTTTTGGATATGTGTATTATCCCAGAAGGAAGGATTATAGACTTTGCCCCTTTCTGAAGGAAGTATATATTTTATTTCAGGGCTGGTTTGCTCTTAGGTATGTGGTTATAAGAGACACTGCAAAACCTAAAGAGCTCTTGTCAAAACTGGCAGAGTTGGAATTAACATTTTCTGTGGGCCTGTTCACACTCTGAACATGCTGTACAACAAGAAGCTTAGGCAGCATGTTTTTTTGTGGTAACCTTGGAATTTTGTTCTTTGACCCCTTCCTTAACATTTAATGAGCCTGATTGGAAAGAAGGCAAGTGCAGTGAAAGTGTCTTGCTGCTATGGAGTTTTATCTAAGAGACTCCAAGCCAGTTTTGAGCACCAGATCATCCCTCTTAGTTCTAGGGGCACCTGTCCATAGCAGGCAATGTCCTCTCCTAGCAGGACTCTTGCTTTAGGCACATGAGGCCTTGTGAGCTTCCTGGCACTCAGGTGAGACAGATTTCTGTGCTGTGACTTATCCCTCTAGACACTGAGTACTTCTCTGCTTTGCTCAGCTGCTCCTTGAGGTCAGGGATGTCCTTCTGGGTTGGCTTCTTTGGTTAAGTAATTCAGCTACTGTTCTTTCTGTAAATATTGGAGAGTATCATAGTGCCTTCACAGGTTCTCAGGGCTTGCTTTTTGAGCCAGAAGGATAGAGTTTTTCCCTGGCTCTACTTACAGTGGCAGTGAGTACCTGTTAGAGTTTGATGCAACTTGAGATTGGTAAGTCCTTTGACTTGATTATGCCACAGCTTTTGCTGTAATTACTTCAGAGCCCTCTTAGCATGCGACATCCCTTAATTATCAAGATTTTCCTCAGATAAGTTAATTTCTCTTCTATACCTTCTGATTGTCCCACTTGATTTTGGCAGCATCTCTTTTCCCCTAGCAATAAGGGTATTTTGTCAGAGAAGGCTTTTGGTCATCAGCAATGGGTGCTTTTCTCAGATAGAAGTGCCTACTTTAGGTTTTGTCATAGGCTGTATCTTAGCTTTGATGGTGGGAAAGGGTACCACGGACCTCTCAAATGACCTTTCTGTCCTGCTGTCTCTTAGGATTGACCAGAAGTGGTAGGTTCCAGATGGGAGAAACAAACCACAGTATGCCTACTCTATCCAGCCTTCCAATTTTATTTTGGTTACAGTGAATTCTGAAAAGATTGGCTGAAAAGAGTCAAGACGTTTGGAGTCTTGCTTGTGTGATATTTTTATGATCTGTCCAGAAGTCTTTTTGCTCTTGGTAGTAGCTTCCTATTGAGTTATTGTAGCAAGGTGTTGATACAAGATTTATTTTTTTAGAGTTGCTTTAGAAAGATGAATTCCTTTCTAGTGGGCTCAGGGATGACTTTCAGTGATTGTAGATTGTGTACAGCCACTAGGTAGCATTTTATTTCTTGATACTTCTTCCATGGTTGGAAGACGTTCAAACGTGGTCCTTTATTGAAGCATGTGACTTAGATGATTTATGGTTTGATAATCTCAGTTTATTTTCAGAATGGAAGCTATTTATCTCTATACCTGGATGGAGGGTGCCTGTATATAGGTGTCAGCCCTTCTTTTGGACTTTATTAGCTCTTATTAGGACTGATTCTGAGGTAGTGTTTCAAATATAATTCATTTTGAGGGACACTGTTTTCTGGAAAGCTAACTTCTCATATGCTCTGGGTCAGGCTCTCACCCCTTTCTCAAGATAATTTCTATCCTTTGCAGAGAGATCATGGGGTAGAGCTATTTTTACCAGTTGCTAATCAAAACAGACAGCAATGTATTGAAATGGTGTTGCGGTTCCACCTGTCCAGTGAAGTATCTTTAGGTTCCTGCTCATGTTTTATTTGTTTCGCGTAAAACAAAACAAAAAGCCATTTTCATCCTGAACACTTGGCAAGGGCTCCATTTGGATCATCTGATACTGTGTTGTCTTCGAACTGTTAAAAAATTACATTTGCTTTCAGTTAAGTTCTTCTGCAATATAGTTTCTTGCCTGAGGGACCTGGAAACTTGTCTTCAGACAGTTGAACAAGAGCAAACAAACCTCACACATCCATAGAGTTCTACTCTGCGCGTTAAGCAACATCTTTTTTGTGCTCTCAGTATCAATCTTCTAACTCATGTATTTGTGTGCATTTCACTACATGGATAAATGTCCTCCTGAATTTCAGAATTTGTGCTAATTATTGCTATTTTTCTAGGTAACTTGGGAGATCGGGCATGTCTTAGCTGTACGTCCCTGAGGCTGGCAAACAAAATGTGAGTAAATACGGACATTTTTCTGAACTATCAGTTAGTATACTGTCATAGAATGTAGGTTTAAATCTAGACAAAATGCTAAAATACTAGCTTCAGCTTGGTTATTGACAGATTAAAGGAAGTCTGAGTATAACTTGCTTCACCTGATTGGTTGTGTATGGGAGAAAGAAAGTGAAATCTTCCCTATTTTGCCCACTTCCTCCCTTTCTGTTTCACTTCTGAAGTGAAAGCAGTAGAATATTAATCTCCATCTTGGGTGATTCCAGGTGTGCCCTCGAATCATAACAGGATCTGATAAGCTTCTTGCATACTTTCTCCATGGAGTTCCCTAGAGTAAGCATTCAGTCACAGCTAGCTGAAAATCACAGTTGACAGATAAGTATGTAGAGCATCTGAGTGGTACCTCTGTTAAACCAAAGAAAGGAGTTTATTGTATGTTGCAGCCTTGGGTGATGGTGTCCTCTTCTGAAAACAAATCCGGCTGTTGTGTGCCCTTATGGAACTGAAGGAGTTGAATGCTGGCGGAATCCATTCTCTGTTCCTGGCTTGGCTCACAAGGCATACTTGTAGATAAGAATTTCCTAACGCCTTTCCTTGGAATGTTAAAATACGTGTTCTGTAGTTCATTTATGATCTGGCTGCTCAGGATACAGGGGCTATTCTTCGATTTCCTGAGTTTTCATTTTAGCATAAGGATGTGTCTCTAGACACAACCTTCTAATACAAAACAAACCAGTTTGTTTCTAGACATGTTAGTCCTATATCACTTGCTGTAGAATTAATTATGATTAATTTTTTTAATACATAAAACATTTTCAAATATCTATTTTTAATATGTTAGCATATAAGACCTCTCTCCTGGGAAGTTGGAAAATTATGGTTTTAAACCTGGTAGGCTGGAGCATGTCTCCTGTGAAGACAGACTGAGAAAGTTGGGGTTGTTCAGTGTGAAGAGAAGGCTCCAGAGAAGCCTTACAGCACCTTTCAGTACCTAAAGGGGCTACAAGGGAGCTGGAGAGGGACTTTTGTCAATGGAACGGAGTGACAGGGCAAGGGGGAATGTCTTTAAAATGGAAGAAAGTAGGTTTAGATTAGATATTAGGAAGAAATTCTTTGCTCTGTGTTGATGAGGCACTGGAAGAGGTTGCCCAGAGAATTTGTGGATGCTTCATCCCTGGAAATGTTCAAGGCCAGGTTGGATGGAGCTCTGAGCAACCTGGTCTAGTGGAAGGTATCCCTGCCTGTGGCAGAGGGGTTGGAAGTGAATAGTTTTAAAGGTCCCTTCCAACCCAAACCATTCTGTGATTCTGTGGTGAAATCAGCAGCAGAATATTGGGACAGAAAATCTTCTTATTCTATTGAGAAGGTTTAGGGTGGGGTTGTGTTTGTTTTGGTTTGGGGGTTTTGTGTTTGTTTTTTTCTAACCAAAGCTGCTATTAATGTAATGTTGCTGCTTAAAATAAAACAAACTAATGCCTGCACCCTACATGACCCTGATCTGAACGCAGGGGACTCTAGTGATAAGTACTGAGGACAGATGGGATGGAAATTGTGTGTCTGACATCCTGCTTATGAAAGTGTGTTCAGAGAGGCACATTTCTTGCAAAATTTTTATTCCCTGCAGACTCAGAACCAGTTGTGCTGTCAGAGGTCTCTTCCTCTTGGCATGCAGAAGAGTGTCAATGTATGTAGGTGGAACTTGATTTGTAGGCCTGGAGCTCTGCTTTTGGGAAATGCCTTAGAGTCAGGGTGGATTGATTTATGCAAGTGTTTTAATCTGGTTTTGAATATGTACTTTATTTTCTTAAAGTAATTAAACTGTAATTCTTATTAGTTATTATCTGTGCAAATGTGTAGTTTCTGGCCAACCAGGAGACTGTTTTGTGTAACTGTATATGTTCCAGCAGTTGTCTGACCACTGAATGGTCAGATGCTAAAACTTCAGTTTAAACTAGAAAATCGTGTCTTTAAAAAGTAATAATTTAGTCTTTTTTTTTTTTTTTTTTTNNNNATAATTTTGTTTTTTTTTTTTTTTTTTTTTTTTTTTTTTACTAAGCTCTATTTGAATAACCTTGAGTAGTCAAAACCATTGAAGTAAATTAAAACTCATTTGAGCATGTAATAATTAAGTTTAAAAAGTGTTTCTGGCTGAAAATTGAGTGCAGCTAACCCTTTTAAGTGTATGAAAAACCTTTTTTTCTTTAAAATGTTACTCAAGCCTGTAGAGCCACTTGCACCTATTTTTTCTGTTCATTGGCTGAAGACAAAAACACATTCTGATTTTGTTTTGGTAGTACAAGGGCTCCATGAAGAAAACACCCCAATCATTTCTGTCCTGTTGATGTCTTAATGCTGGTATTTCAGTCTGAGGGACACTAACAGAACTCATTTATATAAAATATTTTATGTACTGTTTTATTTTTGTCCTGTCTTCTAATAAAAATGGTCTTAATGCTGGTATTTCAGTCTGAGGGACACTAACAGAACTCATTTATATAAAATATTTTATGTACTGTTTTATTTTTGTCCTGTCTTCTAATAAAAATGGTCTTAATGCTGGTATTTCAGTCTGAGGGACACTAACAGAACTCATTTATATAAAATATTTTATGTACTGTTTTATTTTTGTCCTGTCTTCTACTTGCTTATAATGAGTGGTTCTTCTCTGTGTATAAGGAGTGTTAGGGGTGTTTGAGCAGTGCTTCCCTGCTAACTACAGTCTACATTTAATTAAAGAAAAGAACAAAGTTCTGAACGAGGTAGAAGAGCATTGGTTCTCTCTGCCCTAAATCAGTACCATGATAGAAGTTTTTGCAGAAGTTTCTACTGAATAAGGAAAACTGGGTGCATGGAGATAGTAAGAGAGGAACTCTAATGAAATCAGATTCCTCTGATACTAATTCTCTGACTCAGCACCTCTCCCAAGTATACAGCTTCTATTTTTTTTGTCTCAAGTATTTTGCACAAATGGGAGAAGTAATAGAAGGGACTTTATGTTACTTCTGAATTTGCATGTTAGTTTTCAAATGTAGCTTTCTAAATGGAAAGCACATGTGATGGCTGCTCTTTATTTAATTGGAGTAAAATAAACTACCTTTTCAAAGTTGTACAATGGAAAATTCCCTCCAGGTTAATTTTTTTTTTGTCATGAAGTAAAGCCAAGTGTTCTTTTCAGGTATAGACATTGGTTTTAAGAGTCAAAAATTACTTTTTTTCCTTAAATATGCAGTAGATAATTTTCAAATTACATGTTATATAAATATATATATATACAAATAGCTGATGATCTGTTGCTAATTCTTGAATGCTTTTTTCTTTTGAAGGACTGTACACTTTAAATATTGCACTAGTGTCCCTTCTGTTTACACCTACTCCAAAAAAGCTCACTATTGTTGTTGGACTAAAGGATCTGAACAAATATACTTTACTCTTACGAGCTCTTCTGGCTCATGGACGCCACTAGCAACCGTGGGTGTTTTAGGTCCCCAGTATCTTCCAGTTAGGTGGTGGCATTCTTCACGTCCCCTTCAAGATGACTCCATAGTTGAAAAGTCACTGAAGTCCTTAAAGGACAAAAACAAGAAGCTGGAAGAAGGAGGTCCTGTATATAGTCCAACAGAAGTGGAAGTTGTGAAAAAATCTCTTGGGCAGAGGATTGTGGATGAACTGAAGCACTATTACCATGGGTTTCGATTGCTGTGGATTGACACAAAAATAGCTGCGAGGATGCTCTGGAGAATCCTGCATGGAAACACTTTGTCTCGTCGGGAACGGAGACAGGTACTGAGTAAAGACCAATTTCCTTTGGGTGTCCTCGATGGTTGCTCTGTTTTATTGGAACAGAGTTAGTTCTTTCTGTTGTCTTCTGTTCCTAGAATTAAAATTGCTAGGTATGTTTCCTTCCTCCTCACTATGTGGACACTAAAATTTTTGGGTATTACCCCAAAACATGTTACTCATGTTCCCCATTATTGAAGATAAATTTGTTATTTTTCTAGTTGGAACAGCAGAAGATTCTTCTCTTTTGTCACATGGGCAGCAATTGTGGTTTGTTCTCAAGTTTCCAGCCATGTGCCATATATATATAGTCACTTTCTCTGCTTTTTCACTCCAGCTGGAAAAATAGAGGGAAAATGCTGCTAGTAAAGGTTGTATCTGTGCCAATTCTGTTCCTGTTTGTTGCTTCATGGGGTTCTTGTGAACGGGATAAAAGCTGCAGGCTGAAATGCATGATTGATAATGTACTATCTCACTTATAAATATATCTGAAATCATTTTAGCCCAGATACATTTCCTTTATTTATGACATGTTGCTTACATTTATGAAACTGTAAAAATGCAACTGATAATTTTAAAGAAAAGGGAGATGAAATGTGGAGTGCAAAATGTGAATGCTTTCAAATTTGGATAATATATATGTATTTCAATAGTAATTTCAGGTTTTGGATTAAATGGGCATATTTAATTAGAATGAAAAGTTATATGGATATTTAAAAACCTTTAATGTGAGCTCATATATGAAAGCTCATATACGCAAAATATTAAGTTGGTGTAGTTAATTTCTTTTTTTCTTGGTAAAGAATGCATTGATATTCAACTTCAGTTCATTAGCAAAATATCAAACATGCTGATTTGACAGTTCTTATTTTACTGTTTTAAAGGACAAGATGTTTAAGCAGTTTATACAGATTAAAAATTCAAGTCTGTCTTCCTGCTTTTATAAAAAAAGCATTTCAGCTGTTGCTGGAAGGATGTTCTAGAAGAAATTCTGGAGAGCAGAAGGTGTGTGTGCTCTGGGGCAGGAGTGCACAGTGCTGCTTGTGGCACAGTGTGGCTCTCTGCAGTTTGTACCCTGCACACACAATATGCTGGGTTCACATCTGCCCTCAAAACTTCTGGTAAATGATCAAAAATACAAGTATCTGCTCTTTGTTTTAATCATTTCCTGATAAAATTAGGTCACATTTGAACAATTTGTTGTGTAATTAAAACCCATCACATCTTAAATGCAGTACGGAAAAGTTCTTCCTAGATTCCCAAGATTAGACAAGTAGCAAAAATTGTTACGTGCACGTGTAGCAGTTCCTGTTTGTGGGTAGGTGTGGTCTCGTCTGGGGCAGCACTGCTCGATGCTCTCAGCATCTTCATGCTCGTTGAGTTTTGCCATCTTCCTTGTGCTGGTACAAGAGTCTGCTTGGCAGCTGACCCAGCTGAGACGATGCTCAGCAATAAATATAACAGTCTGTGCTGACGTGAGAGGGATTATGTAGTACCAGAAAGAGTTACTGAGGACAGGGGAAGGTGAGGACTGCAGGACTTCTTGAAGTAGCAGTTCTGGCTTGTGCTGGCTTATTGAGAGCTTTGGGGAACTTGGAAAGCCAAGCAAGACAAATTAATTCATGGTTTAAAACAGAATTGGAAATACTCCAGGGAGAAGATTGGAACCATTGATTTTCCTGCCTCTTTCATGTTTACTGAGCCATACTTCTGAGAAATTATATAAACAGGAGTAATATTCCGTCAATAGATGGATTTGTTCATTTGATTACCTTTGATTTTGTCTTCTAGTGATGATAGGGCTGTCTTTCTCGTGTTTAAGTAGTGATCTGGCATTTGGCCTTCCCGGATTTGTTTTTTGTGCAAATGTTCACTTGCGGTATTAATTCTCTTTTTAAATGAAATGGACGTTTATTTGTTTGCAGATATAAATTAGTGTTTACATTGCTGTAGCCTGTCTCTTATCTAATGATGTATGTATGTGTTTATATGCATGCAAATCCAGTGTAGGCGATGTGGAGAAAATAGTTTTAATAACTACAGTAATGTTAGTTTCTCAGTCTAGGTTTTGTGTTTTCTGTATTTGGAGGAAGAGGGCATCCCATCTCTGGAATGAGTGCATGGTAGGCTCAGAACCTGGGGTCGGTGAAAAGTAAACTAGCCTGCAGCTGAACAAAACCCTTTACATGTTGGGGTTTTTTAAACCTTATTTCAAGTTTGTTTCAACACAATTCATTTTTTTAATCAGTGCAACCTTAAATTGTAGTATACTGACTGATTTAAAGAAGTCTTAGCATTTTGGTGCCGGATTACCTCCTGAACTTTAAAAAATATAAAATGAAAATTGAAGTATATACTGCTTTAAAAGTATTAAGCTGCATATGAGCTGACAGTCCTAGACAAATCTTATCTTCATGCAGACTGACAAATGAGTTATTTGTGCCTGCCCTTTCCTTCCTCTTTGGAGGCAATAATGGAAAGATATCCGAGTAATCTAACCACATGAACAAGCAATTACAACATGGTTAATGCAAAGGGACCTATTGCTGATGTAAACTAAGTCAGTTCCAAAATTCTGCTTTGTACAATTGCTGGCAGGGTTTGGATTCAGCAGGGTCACATATCTGCACTTAGGAGAGAAGGCAAGAAGAAGTAAAACATGATACTGGTAAGACCTAACTGCTCCAGTGTTGGCTCCTGCAGCAGGATGGTTCAGGACATGGCAGTGAGGTGGCAAACACAATGGAGTTGGTGGCAAGTCCGCCAGCTTTACAAACTCTTCCCTGCAGAGGAGGGAAGAGTGGAATACACGAGCTGTAGCAGCAGATACAGAGTAGTCACAAGGTTCTCGTGCTGTGCTGCCAAATAACGTGTGTGTAATCGTACACCATTGTATTAGGTTCCTGCGTAAAGCTGTTTTCCTTGAGTCAGCCGAGGGTGCAGTTCCATGATTTGTGCAAGCTGATCCAGGACAGTGCTGCTCGGAAAAGCTTGGTGCTTAAATCAAGTTTTCCTGCCCCACCCCCGCTTGGTTTATACTGATCCTTTTCCCCTTGTCTGTGTATGTATTTATGGGTCAGTTTTAGCTGGATCAGTGGTGTGGCTGCCAGTGCACCTTCATGGCTCTTTATACCTCGTCTCAGGTTAGCATTAGGTTGGCTTAATCCGGAGGTAAAACTGCTTCCTTGGATATGGATTTTGTAGAAATACTTGCACGCACTGTCTGAGAATAGAGACTGGGTAAAAATAGGAACTCTGTACTCTATAGAAATTTTTGAGGTGGGTTTTTCTTTTAGGGAAAATATACTTTTCTTCTGAGTTTTAAAATTTTCTTCCAAACTTTCTTACTTTTTTTTTTTTTTAAACTCCAGGGTAGTCATTTGCCTTCTATTGTTGGAATGAATGGAAAAATCCTTGAGCCTGTAAACAATGGACCAAAGCATCCCTTCTGGGAAACTGAATTTTTTTGTATACAAAGGAAAATGCCAAACTTTGAATCTGTAGAGCATGTGCATTCCACATACAGTAGTGCTTAAGATTTTGGCTGGTTTTATGCTAAGAAAATTCTGAATGAAGTTTTACAGGTTTTGTATTCTAGCAAATCAGTCCCGAGGACATGGGATCTGTGCTGGCTGTTGCTGCTGTTGCCCTTGATTACCATGAAGTGTGGGGAGGGGCTGGAGAGGGGAGCATGGGTTTACTTTTGTAACAGAGTTTATGTTGCCAGTTTTTGCCACTCACGACTGTGTTTATCAAATCCTGATGTGGAATGACAGTGCTGTGGCAGTAGAGTACTGGAGTGTACGTCTGATTTAGGAACTGATGGGATTCCCAACAACTAGATTTTTCCTTTGTAAAATGAGGCAGACTCAAGCAAGATCTGCACTCCCTAATATAAACAGAGTTATTCAGCTTTCAGTAATTACTGAAAGATTTGATAATAGGCTGTACAGCCTAATATATATATTTGTGAGTGTACAGAAATCACAAGGACAGTTTTTATTTCATGCAGTTCAAGATTCGGTAACTAACGCCGCCTGCTTCAAAGGATTACTTCTCTGGAAAAGCAGTGGTTTAAAAAAAAAAATCTTCCAAGCTGGGCTCATTACCCTGGATTTAAATGTACATTACAATTGTTATAAGGCAGAGGGGGAGGGATCTTTCATTTTATTCTTGGTTACTTAGTCCATAGTAGCTCATGCATGTAAGAAGTGGTGGAGCACAAATAAAGATGCATAAAGGAAGTTAAGCAGCTTTAATGACAACAAATGACCACCTCCTGTTTTCAGGTGCTTTTAAGAGGTTTAAATGAGATACTTGTCCTATAATCCTATTGAGACACAGTGAGGCTTTTGAAATACTTTCTATAGTGTTGAAAACTGGTGAAACTCCAGCACTCTGTAGTATATAGCAACTTGAAAAAAAACCACTAAAAACTGACTTTGTAACATCCTTTTACTGTGTTATTTTAAAATTTCTTCATAGCAAATATGTATATGTGAGCCTAAGTGATAATTGGATGATAAAATCAAGTATTTTTAAAATAAATATTTAAATTTTAGCTTATCAATATATTTGTTTTTCCCTTCCAGTTTCTCCGAATATGTGCTGATCTTTTTCGTCTAGTCCCTTTCTTGGTTTTTCTTGTTGTCCCATTTATGGAATTTTTGCTTCCAGTAGCTCTTAAGTTGTTCCCTAATATGCTTCCCTCTACATTTGAGACAAAGTCTAAAAAGGTAAGCAGGTCTGAATTTATAATCCAGTGCTATTTTTAAAAAAAATTAGAAATTTGTTTGGTAAAGAAATTAGAAAAAGTCTTAAGTTTTTTTTCCATGTTAGATAATGCTTTTATCTTCCTTATCTTATTTTGAAGATCTTGCTTTTTAACATGTTATAATGAACCAGTGCCATTGTGGTTTTTATATGTGCAGGTACCAAGCTGCCTGGGCTGAAAGCCTCTTGTCTTTTCTGCTATCCTCATCTCCATTTTCATGACTCCTACAAAGGAGAAATGAAAGCTATGAGATGTTATTTTTCTGGTTGTATTAAAATAGACATTGTAACATTTGTAGTCTTAAACCTTGATACAAGGTTTTTCATATGTGTACTTAATATTTAAAATAGCTTCTTAGGCTTTTTTTTTTGTTTAAACTTTATTTCTTATAGTTAGGTTTTCTCAGAATTGTTAAAAACCCACCAAAAGAGCCCCACAAGTTTTCAGTTTCAGAGCATGCAGTGAGCTCTTCAGCTCTTCAGCTTTTTCAGTGTGATTTGGGGGTCTTTGGGAAGAGTGAATGCCCCTAGGAATGTGTGTATTACAGCAGAAGTCCAGAATTACTCCACATAACTTGTCTAGGGGCAGAAGTGATATTTAGTCCATGTGTTTCTGGAAGGAGCTTTTAAAACCAAATATTTTTTTAACAGGAGGAAAGATTGAAGAAAGAATTGAGAGTAAAACTTGAATTGGCTAAATTCCTTCAAGACACCATTGAGGAGATGGCTTTAAAAAATAAAGCAGCCAAGGGAAATGTTACGAAAGATTTTTCAACATTCTTTCAAAAGGTAAAAAACTTGGAAAATGTATTTTCTCTTCCTACAAAAAATAACTTAGTGGTTTTTTTGTTCTATGGTCATTATCAGATACCTTTATTTTGTTGTACTTGAAGAAACAGGATGTAGTAGTTTTTTTAGGATAAATTTATTTTTTGTAAGTAATACTTCAGTGTGATGAAGTTTTCCTCTTACTAACTTTGCTATTCTTGCTGGTGCTTCTAATTCTAGAAGCAGTATATTTCTGCTCATTTGCTTCTTGTTCTCTTATTTGTTAATAAGTTAACTCTAACATGAAACATTGTGTGCTCAGTGGTTACTCATGTAGGTTTTGACCTTTTTTTTTAAAAATATTGGATATGAAAATGGGGAGAAGACTTTTTCCTAATTAACTGATTGGAACTTAATGGGGGGGAAAGTAAAATTTTTTTTGTCAAATTTAATTCTGCTTATAAACCAGTTTTTAAGTGCACAGTTGCTATACTGACTAGAATGTGGTATAATCTGAGGTTTAGCTAGAATGTGGTTGCTGTTCTTGGTGCAAAATTCTTCTATTTAAGATCAGTTGCTAACAGAGAGACTCTTAAGTGTCAGACATCTGCCCCCTACATTGATGGCCTTTAGGTTTCACAGCATTTCCTTTCACCAAACTGTGGGTGAGAGTAAGGTACTTCCTGGAGAGATGAAAAATACCCTCCTAAGTCTTCTGAGGACAGTATTTATCTCTGATTTCTCTTAATTGTGGGGCTATTGAATAAGAGGTGGAGCCAACAACGTCCCCAGGTGCTTTGCTGGAAGAAAGGCAGTGGTTCCCTCCTTTGGAGAGAGTGCGTATTTGCACAGAAAAAGGCACATAAGCCCAGGGGTTTCAGACATGAACTTACAAGCCCTGTCAGATAGCTTAAGATTTTCCTGCATGTCAGAGCTAAGA
This sequence comes from Aleadryas rufinucha, assembly GCA_013397815.1. Classification (NCBI taxonomy): domain Eukaryota; kingdom Metazoa; phylum Chordata; class Aves; order Passeriformes; genus Aleadryas; species Aleadryas rufinucha. The sequence continues at coordinate 572,198 of VZTH01014955.1, read as the reverse complement.
ATAAAGTTTTAAAGTGTGGGGTAGTAAGATGATGTTGACAGTGCCACGTAGATCACCTCAGATAATCATAGTGGTAAATTTTGCCAGTCAGTAACTGCTTGCAAAGTCTGTGTACTTTGAAGCCTCTATGCAGTCATCTGTTTCTGTTCTTTTGAATCTGCAGAACATTGAAAGTGGTTAGCTATAGCAGTTAGTGGCTGAAGCACTGGGCCTGCAGGCTCTGGGAACTTACCACTGCCATGCTTCATGTTCGGAACATTTCATTTTCTTCTGAAAGAACTGCTACTGAGAATTTACATTTGGCCGTTAATTTCCATGGAAATTAATGATGTTTCACTCTGCATTTGCTGGAGGAAGTCCCAAGTTCCTCTGATGACTAAAAAAGAAGTTTCAAGCCCTGCATTTCATATGTGTGGGTGTGCTTCTTACAGCTTTCTATTTCTCATTTGTGCCACAGAGACAAACTTCACTGATCTCATTTCACTGTACCGGATAATAAGTGTCAGGGCAAGAAGAAGCTTAAATGTTTCCCACCTTTTTGCTATTCTTTTACAGCTGCTTCTGTGGTGAAGTCTTTGGTGCTGCAAGAACCATTGATTACAGGCTTAACATGTCTGCTGCAGAATTCCAGAATTTCTCTCTGTTGCTTTGTAGCTAGTGATGTACTAGAAAGCGTCAGTTTGTATTTTCAAGAAACACATGCTTGGCTCTGTCAAAATTCATCTTTAAACAAGGGAGAAAATACTTTCTGTATTTTTGAAGTGCCATTTTTGGCTCCTGTGATGAAGGCACTGACGAAGTGGAACAACAAGGCCTTTTGACCTTTCTTTCTCCAAGTTGATTTCTGTGCTACACAAGTGTCCTGGAGGTTACTGGACTCAAGGCTATCTTGTCTCCCGATTTTTGCCTTTTCCTGTACTCAGTAATTGTTCACTAAAATGTTTGAGTTTGCAGGTAAAACAGGTAGGCATGATAAATCAGGCAGTATAGGTAATGTTAGGGTCACCTAGTTTTATGTTTTATTTACAGGGTTTAAAAAAAAGTAGAGGTATTGGGAAAAGGTTTTTTTGGATATCTGTGTACTTCCTGTTTAGACCGAAGGTTTCAAGTGACTAGGAGTACTTAATTCTAAGTTCTGGAGATTTTTGATGCAGTGATGTCACTAATAAGCTTTTGGTGGCATACTTAAAATAGGAAAATCAGCATCTATACAGGTGATAATGCTTTAGTGAGACCTGATGAGACTAGGGAATTTTTCTCCTACTTCTTTGAACTGTTATTTCAGCTTCCAGTAGTTGGATTTAATGACTGGGAAGTCATTGGCAACACATCACTGAAAACCTTAACTTTGCATTTGTACAAGCAGTTACATAGAACCTTCCATCACGAAGGATGCAGGGTCCTTTCCCAAACAGTGGTTTATACTTTGGAATAACTTCAAGTACAAAAACATTTTCATTGAGGTGCTGCAGAACATCTAGGAATTGAAAGCAAAACAGTATTGTAGCAAATGTGGTGATGGAGAGGAGTAGGTAGGTAAGTATCCTAAACTGTGTTTCAAAGGGACACCAGTGTTGCAAAATTTTTCCCATTGGATGTGCTTCTTACTTTTTCTTACCATCTTTATCTTAGGTGTTTCTGTGTTTAGTAAGTATGGTACCAGAACAAATACTTGACAGTGTGACTCCTGTAGCAACTATTTATTAACTTGAAGGTATATATATATTTTTTTAGTATCTCACAGCAGTGCAACTCAGATAGACCTGCTCCTTAGTGTACAGATGCATCTAATTTTTGTTTTGTTAGTTTTATCCTAAGTACATTATGCAGTGTTGTTGGAAACTGTCAACACCATCTTTTGCCTAAGTAAGTAAGTTGTTTGTTTTTTTAAAAACTTCTTTTATTGCTTCCTTGTGTGCTATTTCTTATCCCAAAACTGCTGCAAAGTGCTTGACAAACGAGGAGAGTGTTTTTATTCAAAATAATGCCTAACCGTAACGTTTACTTGAAAAGCTTTGTGTGTGTTTGTTCTTTTCTCACAGATCAGGGAAACTGGCGAAAGACCCAGTAATGAGGAGATCTTAAGGTTCTCTAAACTGTTTGAAGATGAGTTGACACTGGACAATCTGACCAGGCCTCAGCTGGTGGCGCTTTGTAAATTGTTGGAACTTCAGTCAATTGGGACAAATAACTTTCTCCGCTTCCAGCTGACCATGAGGTTGAGGAGCATTAAAGCAGATGACAAGGTGAGTCATTCTGAATAGGCACTGGGTAATAATTTTGACACATAACAGTAGTGAGCGTGTGTGGATATATGTGTGTTTGTTTTTCTAGGCATTTTCATTTTTTTGTCTTAATTGTCTTGTTCTTGGGCTAACTTTGAACAAAAAAGCTTGAACAGCTTAAAATCAGAAGAAGCATCCTTATTTGTTAAGAAAAAAAAGGACCTATTTTTAATCTACCACTACTTGCAATGAAAATAATTATATCACAAAGAAAAACGTTTCTATGAAACTATAGTTTGTAAGGGATATGATTCAAGTATCAGCTTAGAGAGAAGTATCAGCCGTGACTGGCCATGCTGGAGCTGTGTGAGCAGCAGGGGCTGTTTTGTGTTACCGCAGCAGCCTCTAGTGGCTGTTGTACACGTGGGCTTCTGGCTGTGCAGTGCTGGTGGTGCCTCTGTTTTGAGCTCTTACACGGTCAAATTTCCTTTCCGTTGTGCAGATGATTGCTGAAGAGGGAGTTGATACCCTGACTGTTAAAGAACTGCAGGCAGCTTGTCGTGCCCGAGGGATGAGAGCTCTTGGTGTGACAGAGGAGCGTCTCAAGGAACAGCTTAAACAGGTATGGTTTTGCAAGACTGAATACACAGACTTAATTCCAGTTGTTAGCTCTGATGCTCTGATTTTTGTCTTGATTCTGAGAAGTCATTTTGATTGTTCTCATTAAAAGCTTGGTTAAAACAGTCTTTCTTCTTAATAAGCTTTTATCACATGTGCTAAGTATGTAGTAGCTGTGGGTTGCTGCCTTTTGACTGGCCCATGATGTTTTTATGACGCAAATAGATACTTAGACTTAAACGTATCTAAAATACATTTGCAATTCTGAAAGTTTCTCTTGTTAATTATTGTAGTGCTCTGTAAAGAAGTTTTCACCAAGTAGATCAGTTCTTTGTCTCTTGGTGTTGCCTGGTTTAGGGGGAGGTCTGTAGGAACACATCCAGAGGAGGCTCATAAGTTGATCACAGGGCTGGAGCACCTCTGTTACGAAGATGGGCTGAGAGAGTTGGGGTTGTTCAGCCTGCAGAAGAGAAAAGTCCAGGGACACCTTATGGCACCTTCAGTACCTAGAGGGGGCTTACAGGAAAGCTGGAGAGGGACTTTTCACAAGGACATGTAGTGATAGGACAAGGGGGAATGGCCTTAAGCTGAAGGAGGGCAGGTTTAGATGAGATACTAGGAAGAAATTCTTTTCTGTGAGGGTGGTGAGACATGGGCACAGGTTGCCCAGAGATGTGGACTCCCCATCCCTGGAAGTGTTGAAGGCGAGGTTGAATGGAGCTCTGAGTTTAGTGGAAGGTGTCCCTGCCCATGGCAGGGGGGTTGGAACTAGATGGATGATCTTTAACCCAACCCAAACCATTCTGTGATTTTAAGATGCATGTGAAACAAACTACCTGTTCAAATATTCATTCAGTACTTCTTGAAATACTTCTTCAAACAAAATACATCTGCCTATATTTCATTGCAATGGCTGTATTTCCTAGCTGGTTATGGCCTGTAGTTCCTGCGCTAGGATATTGACTGATAAGTAGTGGTAAAAAAAAATTGTATTTTCTTTTTTGTGTATGCTTGATTTTGTCTGTAAAAAAGAAAAAAACGTCCTGAAGTTGAAGATTTGTTTTTTGTATTGCACTTACAGTGGTTAGATCTGCACCTGAACCAGGAAATTCCTACTTCATTGCTTATTTTATCCAGAGCCATGTATCTTCCAGATACCCTTTCTCCAGCTGATCAGCTCAAAACAACCCTTCAGACACTACCAGACAGTGCTGTAAGTATTGATGGACATAGTGTGCAACTAACTTTCAGTGTCATGACTGAAAATCCATCCAGAGAAGCAGATGTTCTTCTCAGTTCCTTGCTTTGCCTTGAAAAACTAAATCATAGATAGGTTTATTTGAGTGACCTTCTAATGCAGGAGTTGGGTTGTATGTGGAGAGGTATGAGGATAAAGCAAATATAGGGCAATATTGAGTTACATGGCAGTGGACAGTAATAGCATCAGAAGATTTAGAATACACCTTTCACTTGCAAAAAACCAGTAAATGCATTGGGCCTTATAAAGACATTAATACTTGAAAATACATGATGATGTTGTGTAGGGAGAGAAATTGTCAGAGTGGATTGTTGGTAGTCTTGAGAGAAAGAGAACGAAGAACATGTATGATTTCAGGGTGAAAAGTCCACATTTCCACTCTGGAGAAAGAGAGTCATCTTTTTCTGAGAAATGCAAAAATTTGGTAACATTTGGGGGCTTTGGCTTTATTCATTAGCATACCTGTACTACCTATCTCAATCAGGATATCTAAACTTACATTATGCAGACATACCTATATGTATATATATACACACTTTTATTGGACTACTTTTGTTATTTTCAGGCCAAAGAGGCTCAAGTGAAAGTGGCAGAAGTTGAAGGTGAAAAAATAGATAACAAAGTGCGGCTGGAAGCAACACTTCAGGAAGAGGAAGCCATCAGGAAAGAAAATGAAGAAAAGAAATTGTCTGAAGCTGCAGAGAAAGCCAAAGAAACCCTTGAAGTTGTAGCCATGGTAAGTTCTGCTCACAACTATTGAGAAGTAAATGTCAAGTGATGTGAAAACTAGCATGTTATGAGTTATTGCCTCTGCTCTGGGTATTGCCTGCAAGAAACTGGACTTTAAATCCACGCATGGAAGATGTGAGAGAATATTAAAACTGACTGCAGCACAAGAGTTTACTCTGAAATGTTGGCTCAGTCTTACTTATCTTTGATTTCTCTTCCTTCTTAATTAGAGCAGTAAGCAAAGACTACTTTTTCTGTAGTAAAGATAGTGGTTTTGTTTGGGTTTTTGTTTTAATTTTCTACACCCCATACTTTAAATGGTCTTCTCTTTGGCTCTTTCTATTTGTCATTAACCTGATAATGTTATCGTATAATATCTGACTGTAAAAGCTACTGGCCTGCTTTATTAGTGAATTAAGCATCAGGAGCTCACCGAAGTAGTTCATTAAATACAAGTGGGTATGTTAATGTGAAATCACTCAATACATTGTAGTTTTTTAACCTCTTCTCATAAAAATATGTGTGTCTACTTCAGCAACTATTTCTGTTTTGGCATGTCATTCTTTCCTGATGCTAATACAGATAATGTTTTGGTTTTTTTAAATGAAACCTAATGAGGTATTTTAAATTTAGAAGGCGATGGAGCCAGCAGCAGATCTTGAAGCAACTGCTCTGCAAGCTAAAAAAATCCAGGTGGCGATGGATACTGAACCAGAACTGGCACGGGCAGGTGCAGCAGTGCACTCAGAGGCACTGATAGATACAGCACCAGTATTGGAAGGCATTAAGGTAATCTGGATAACCACACATTTTCATACTTTTGAATGTAAAGAGTCAAAGCATCCATGTGAGAACTATGATAAATTGCTTGTCTGTTCTTCACTTTTAGCCCTCTCACCACATTCTGTCAGTTGAAAACAGCTACTTAGTGGATTGAAAATTCACCAATGCAGAAGCTGAAGTCAACACAAAACATCTCAGAGCATCTCCTTTATCTGTCTGCATTATTGAAATTAATATGCCTGTTTTGGGTGGCATTTGCACTATCTGTAGATGGAATGAGTCTGTGCATATTTTATTCTGAGTTTTTCAAGGGATAAGTGTACTTCACAAACTATGAGTGTTCATCCTCATTCTCACAAAAGTTATTGAAGATAACTTGATAACTTTACTACAGCTCAACTTTCCAAACTTTACAATTGTTTGGTCTAATTTATCTTTTCTTGTACATAGTGAATTGTTTCTCAGCTGTTTTAATTGCTTAACCAAGGAATGAATGAAGTAAGTCATTCTTAAATGAGATGATTAGGTATGGAATTTCGAATAGCCAAACTCACATAATCAATCACATTTGCTGAACTTACTACTGATGCACTTCAAAAAATTATGTACCATAGCAACTAATTGCCTTACCATTTAAAATTTTTGCATTAGCCTCAAAATGACTTTGTGATAGTAGTGACTCCAAACATGGAAGAAGAATCTTGAGTTTCTCTTTTCTGCTAAAAGACTGAAAATCTTGGAGGAAAATCACAAATGTGCCTTTTACTATTTTGTGTATGTTTTCTGTTACAGGGTGAGGAAATCACCAAGGAGGAGATTGATGTGCTGAGTGATGCTTGCACCAAGCTGCAGGAACAGAAAAAAGCCCTAACAAAGGAAAAAGAGGAGCTTGAAGAACTGAAGGATGATATCCAGGAGTATAATGAGGTGAAGAAGGGGCATGGAAGTTTTCTGTTCATGTTTAGTTTTAGCAGAAATGATACACAAATTTAAAGATTATCTTTCTTGGTTGTCTGTGTGGCTGAAGTTGGAAGCTGAGTGAATGAATGTTGTATGTGACAGTGCAGAGCCTCATTTGTATAACATGTTCAAAGCCTAATTGTTATCGCTGGAGTAGTTCCCAGCAGATGAGAATCCTGCTCCTGCTCGTGTTCCCAGGGTGACTGGGGTAACAGGAGCTGACTGACTGCTGCGTGCTGCAGTTCTTTCTTAGCAAGTGTAGATGTCAATATTACAGAAACTTCCAAGATAAGTAAAATTAACCTTATCCAGACTTATGAAAGATGTGGAAAATAACATTTAAGGGGTGTATGAAAAAGGCAGCAGTGTTAGAATTTATTGTTCTAATTCCATCTGGCTTTATATGTCCCTACACTTGTATTTCATCTACAAATGGCTCCTGTCTTGAAATGCTGGTTGAAGCCAGTAGTGTCTGTTGTTGCAAATTCACACAAGCAAAAGCTTTTCTCTCTCTTGACCATTTCTTCTAGGATTTGCAAGAGATAAAGGAGCTTTCTAAAACTGGTGAGGAACAGGCAGTGGAAGAGTCAAAGGCAAGCAAGCGACTGACAAAGAGAGTGAACAGAATGATTGGTCAGATAGACAAAATTATTGTGGAATTAGAGACAAGTCAAAAGACAGCAGATGCAAAGCTGGATGATGAGGTTACTCCTGCTGGGTAAGTGACCTGGGAGCACTGGATGTGTCTTTGGCTGTTCAACTTCACTCTTGCTTTTGTATGGTGTGTGGTTAGAAAAGAATTGGTAAATAACTCATTGTTTAGAATATAGAGATAATTGATTTTAAAAAATAACATTAAGAAAATTGTGCTGCAGATTTTCTTTCTTTTAAGGATAAATATGGTTGAACTGAGGAAGGAAAAAAGGATGTATGATTCCACAGGTCCAGTCCTGAGGGTGTTCTGAAAGTCGAAGTGTTGATTAAAATCTTACCATCTTGCCCATGCCTCTGGCACTAGCAGGATTACAGGTGAAACCATCCTTTTAGTCGTGCTCCTCACACAGTAATTTTGCCCTGTGGCATTGATTGAAAAGGTGCACAACAGTGTGTCAGCATGTCCATATTTGTTGTTATTTAGTAATAACGATGTTACTGAGGAAAAAATTGCAAGAGTCTATGGTGTCTGGAGACAAGTGGGTCTAATGGAAGGGAGGAGATCATTTTACACAGTCTATTTCCAAAAAATTTACTTCATTTCAATTTTTTAACACACAGATTTTCAAAGAAAGATCTTTCCTGATAGTTTAATTACAAAATTCATTTATCAACACTTATCCAGGTTTTAATATTGTTGGAGAGTCTTTCAGGCAATCCTACGTTAAATGGTCATATACTGCTTGTTGCAGACATTGAAATACCTGAAAACTGAGACACAAATTCTCATGGTTTGTGATCATGAATGCTGTTATTAATCTAGTTTGTTTGCACCATTTTGTGTGATTCATTAAGAGAGTATCCCAGCTCCCAGAGAGCATAACTAAACAGAAATAAGGATTCTGCCTTTGTTGCTTCTGAGCTCTGTTTTCCAGTCCCCAGGGCAAACGGTCATTTGTTGCAGATTTTGTGTAATAGCATTAAGGCAGCCGCCTGAGTGGTGCTACAGAGAAGTTGTTGATCAAAACCATCTGAATTTGTAAACTAACAATACAATGCAGAATCTGCTTGTACTGAATGTAATTATATTTTGTAATGGATGGTTTTCTGGGTAATTTTGTAGGTGATTGTGGATGATTGAAAATTATAAGTTTGAATATTGCTTAGTTGTCAAAGGCTTGTCTTTTAACCTTCAAGTTGGTGCAGTCATTATCAAGCCAAGTCCAGGACATTTAGTGGCAGCTTGAGAAATGCTCCTTGCATAAAAGTCTGTGCCCAGAGGAGCTGGGTCTACACTGATAAGGCCTTCTGTTTAGTATTTATTGGCTTCACTGTCTCTTGCATTTCAGTTGGATCTGTGTTGGAAGATGTTTCTTTAAACTAGTAAAATACATAAGCAAGCAGGGGCTTTAGGTTGCAGCAGACAGAACTTGAACTTCATGAGATCAGTGAGCAGAGGGTGTTAACACCTGAAACGTGCTTCTCGTTCCTTCCACAGAGTCTGGTCCTTGGCAGGAGCAAATGAAGCCGATTTTAACAAAACAGCTCAATTGCTCAAGTGATTAGTTCTCAGCTTTTGTTTTCCTGTGACTCATTGATTTTCTGTCAGCCAGCCTCTAAATGTAAAAGGATGACAGAAACATGGCATCTTTGGTAAATGGGGAGTGAGGGGACAAAGGGCATTAAATACTCAGTCTGGGAAGCACAGAAACCTTTATTTCAAATGCTACTGGATACTTGTATTTGTTCAATAAAACATGTGGAAACTAAAAGGATGAGATTCGATGGTAAGATAAAAATCTGCTTGCTGATCAGTAACTCCTTTTTGCTTTTTTGCATTCTGTTCAGGAGTGTAAATAATTAATTAATAATTCTACAAGCATCCCGCAGTGTAGTAACTTCCAGTACTGCCTTTTGTTAACCTTACTCCTTTGGAGTAACTTCTTGTCATGTGGAGTTTGTGCTTTCTCATCAGGAAGAATCTCATCAGCATTGCTGAGCTAATTAATGCAATGAAACAAATTCAGAAGATTCCCGAGGAGAAGCTAACAAGGATTGCAGAGGCACTAGATGAAAACAAGGATGGCCAAGTTGATATAGATAATGTTGTTAAGGTAAGTTTGTGGACTTCTTTAAAAAAATGAGGCTAACCATCCTTCAAACATTGGACCTGTTTGGGCATAAATTCATAGTGCAGTCTTTTGCAAGAGTCTTTACTTGATGTCAGTGAGGGTTTTGGTATGTATTGTAAATAGATCTTACATAACAGCATCTTGAGAATCTATATGGCTGTTTTTTGAGGGGGGGGGGAAATCCATGTCCGTTACCACATTACCTTTAAAGCTGTAGGTTTTCCTGTATGTCTCTGTCAAGTTCTGTAAAATATGGTAATTTTGCTATTACTTACAAATGGGAGGGAGTAGAACAACCACTGTTAGCCAGAGTCTTAACATAACATCCATAGATATATTTCGTATCAACACAAAATAGTAGCTTCTCTTGCCTACTTGTATACTTCAGATGTTTCATTGAGACCTGTGCTGCCTGTGCTTGAAAGACAACAGACCACCAGTTGTCCTTTAAGTCCACTCTAAATGACTTGTGTTTGTTGCCTGATTTGTCCTATTTTCTCGTTTTGCTGAATGTTCTCAGGTTTTCTCTGCCTTTCACGTTCATTTTCTTGTTTCTTTTTTAGTTGGTAAATGTAGGTATGTCCTGAAACTTACTTCCTGCAAGTCATTCTGCTACTCGATACAGAAATAGCATTTAAACTATGGCCGGCTAGAAAATACAGTATCAGCCTTTTGAAACACATTTTTCCTCTCTACTGCCCCAGTGGTGATTATCTTCCCTGTTGCTCTAACCAGCCGTTGCACATTTAGCAACACAGATAAAATGTACTTCTAAATTCTGCATGTATTGCAGAATAATTCTAGGAACTTGAGGAGATATGCCAAGAATACATTTGTACAAAAAGCTATTTAAAGGAATTTGGAATCATTTACTAGGTTATTTTTTCATTTGCTTTCTGAAAGGCCAACCCCCTCTACTTTTAAGTTTTTCTAAATTTGTGCCTATCTAGTACAGTAGGTCTTTTAAAATAAAATTAAAATAAAATTAAGCCTATAAATTATTGTCTTAAATACTTTTTCAGCAGGTACTGAATCTCAGCTTTCCATTGAAACAGATAAAAGAAATGGGTCTGTTTTACTAATGCTTTAAAATATCTTTGTGTGCTGCACACACAAAGGTCAAAAGTTCAAAGTCATTTGGTTTCTGTTTTAGCTTTTTTTTAATAATCTGGATGTGTTTGAGGTGGTGGTTGTGGTTTGAATTTGTCTTCCATGTAAAAAAAAAATGTTGTTTATCTTGAGAACTGAATACTTCTGTTGTCTTAACAAAATTTATTATAGGAAAATGCCTCCATCGTGTAAAAACTAAATGCACTCTCAATTCATTTTATGTTCATGTAGGTAGTAGAATTGATTGACAAAGAAGATATTGATATTGGCACCAGCCAGGTTGCTGAGATTATGTCACTGCTTCAAAAAGAAGAAAAACTGGAGGAAAAAGAGAAAGCAAAGGAAAAGCATGACAAAGAAGCTGCAGAAGCAAAGAATTAAGCTTCAGAATCTGAAGCTAATCACAGTTGTAACCAAAATCTTGTATATCTTTGTGTCTAATGGCTTACATTTTACTTGAGCTTTGTGATTATGGGAAGTGTTTTGAGCTGATTCTGGTAATAAATCGTAGATACGTTTTCTGACATATGGAATGAAATTTCCGTTAGTCAAAGAAGTGATTTAGTGTCATTCCATACTGATGAAAACAGAATATGCTTCTTTAGCAGTGCTCCTGCCCACAAAAACATGTATTTGCACTCATTGTTGTGGTACAGTGATCCATTAAACTTGGAAGTTTGCTGTATAAATTAAGTGTATCTATCATGGAAAGATGTTTCCCATTTATTTTCTTTCATCATTACATGGGGCCCAACCTTGCTCTGCTTCTACCTTTTAGCTTTTTCAGTATTTATACAAGCTTTTTCTGTTCCATCACAATATTACACATTTTCTAATCTGCTAGTGAAAATTCTGTGGCTTCAGTAGTAGCTCTATAGATGTAGAGTTTTTTAAGCTAAATATCACTAAGCTGTTGCCTCACTGACAGAGAATGTGGCATTCTGATCACTTTTATGAATTCATGATTATTATTATTTTCTGTTGAAGGGAAAAATCAGATTTATTTTTCCCTAGAATGGAAACTTGGCATGAAGTTTGCTACTTATGGGTGCCTTAAATTTCATAGGATTAGGGAGTAGAGTATGTTACTTCTACTCAAAACTCCATGAATTATTAAAGCATTGGAATCACAGGAGCCTTTAAAATAGTTTCAGAACACAATCTGTCACATGGTAAAGCGAGTTAAAGTGTTTGTCTGAATAGCAGAATGAAAATAATCAAAAGGGGAAAATATCAGTTGTGATCTTTTTGCATATATTTAAAAAAATGTAGCTATCTTTGTGTGCTTGTTTTTCATCTGGTAATTATTTACACCATAACTAGTTCTCTTACCTCTCAATTTTCATCTCAGGTATAAAGTCATTAACCAGGTATAGTCAGAGTACTTAAATATGTTCATCTCATGGCTTTGCTTACTGTGCAGTCAATAAGACATTTCTGGCATTGCCAGTGCATTGATCACATTATTGGTTTGCTAATTGCTTATAGTCACTGTCTTTAATATGTGACTACGTACTGGCAGTAGGTCAAGGTTTTCTCATTAATATTTCTTCTTAGTAGTAAATTTTAAAGTTTTAAAACTAAAATACTAACTCTGGGATATTCCATAATTCATGGTAGCCTAAATTTTACACTTTTCTGAAAATCTGTTATGAAATACATATAGTGTGGCTTGAACCAGCAGGGTTGTGGTTTGGGTTTTTATTCTATTTTTATTTTGCACCCAGTATTATAAAATGTATGAACTTTCTTGATTTTGTGTACACTATAGAGAGCACATCTTACAATGGCACTGTACATGGTGATACTGAGGTGGGCAGTTAGTACCTAATGCTTTTAGTCATAGTTGCATATTTTCCTAGAAAATGTCGACTCCTAAGCATATTTCAGCATAATTCCATGTGCAGTATTTATCTAGATTGGCTAAATTATTTGTACAAACTTATTTGAAGTTAGTGGAACAAAAGAAGTTTTGACAGTCTCATGGCTTGCATGATATGGACCATTGTATTTAGTTGTTTCCAAAGCAATATGTACAGTGAGATGTACAGTTCTAGAAAAAGTCAGTGTCTAGTTCAACTACTGAGTTCATATTCTGTACAGTTTGCAAAGAAAGCTGCTTACAGCAAGATCCTTCTGAGAATGACTGTAATTGTATCTGAAGTGTGAAATTGCTGTGATGAAGCTGAAATTTCAAATCAGTACAATCTTTATGGTTCATGTATCCCTAAGAGGGCTGTTCTCTTCCTCATGAATTGAGATTACCTTGGAGATTTCAGCATGGAAGTCACTTTGTAGATTTTTGAAGATCCAACTTCACTAGGTGCTTTTTTTTTAGGCCAATGCTTGTGTTAGATGAAAATTCAAGAATAAAACTGATTTCACAAAAATACAATCTAAAAACTAATTTTACATTTTATAATTTACAGCTAGAATTTATGGGCTTTGAAGTACGCTAAATTTTTACAGTGGCATATTTTCAATTTGAAAGCAGTGTATAAGAATATTACTTGACATTCCTGAAACGTGGTAAAGATACTCTAAAATTGCCTGCTACCTTTCATGGAATATCAAAAACCTAAGGATTGTATTCACTTGAATGCATGCAGATTTAAACCAGGGATATAGCAGAAAAAGCTGTTTTCAAATATTTATTGATTGAAGTTTTACAGAGCTTTAACTGGCCTGAAAGTAAATTGGCTGATGGCAGTATTTGGGATTTAAGATGCTTTGCTGCTGTTCTGTGTTTACTGTTCACTTAAATTTTCTGTGGATTCAATAAGAAGGGAGCCAAAAATAGCTGGTTTTTTTTTTTTAATGAAGAACGTTCTGATTAAAATAATTGTGCTAGATTTGGACTTGCTTGAAATTTGGCATATTGTGAAGTCTTTACAGATTACATAAAATTCATTTAAATGCCAGTGACAAATGCCAGCTTTCTGCTGTGACCTAAAGCTATCACAGGACGTGCACACCAACCATAGAAAGGACTTTCATGGGGAATACCTTCCTTCTGTGGAAAGCAGGCAAACCCATGACAGCTGGACTTGAGCAACACATGTTCTACAAGCTTTAAAAGATTAGGAAGCCCTCAGTGATCCACTTTTACCCAACTTTGAACCTCCCAAGCAGCTCTGTCGCAGTGATGCAGGCAACTGCAGCAGATTGGAATAGCTCCAGATAATGCGCTTGGTTGCCTGTGGTGTTGACCAAAAAACCAGAAGCTGCGGTACGTTCAGAGAAAGGATGACTTCCAAGTGTACAGTAACTGGTCAGAACGTATTCCTGAATGAATATTTAATCAGGAGATGTAAATATTTCTTCAAATAATTTAAAGGATATGCGAGATTCTGATGACTTTGTGACTTACACAGGCAAAGCCTCTGAGCTCAGACTTAGGTAATTGGTAAGACTATTGATGAGATTGTTGCAGATTCAAATAAGACAGATTTTGAGTATAAGCTATTCAGGGGGAAAATGTAAAACACACAAAAAGCTTTTTTTAAAATCCATTTAGCAACAGGGAAGAGAAGTAGAGTAGGATGCAATTTCCCCCTTCAAAACAAGTGTGTTATAGGACCCATTTTGTTGAAAAACTTGTTTCTGTTTCATCTTAGCCCAAAAGATGGTTTTCACAGAGATTTCCATCACTGACTGCATGCTGTGAGAGTCAATTTGCCTGCAGGTTAAGTGCCAGAAAGCTGGTTCAGTCGGAGTTTGTCAGCAGGACTGCATGCAGGTAGAGAATAGTCTCTTGCCAGGATAGTACCTTACACTTAAGTGAGCTTTGTCTGGGGGAAAAAGTTACATCTTTTATACAACTCCAAAATACTTCTTGTAACTTTATATCTGCATATCTTGCTAATAATTTTAACTTTAGCTACTTCAGCATGTATTTAAATACTTTTAAATTGTTAATATCAAACAATTGGGTATACTTAATTAGTAGAATAATCCCATATTCTGTTCTTTGTACGTATTTCAAGTTTTGCTTTTCAGTTGATGAATTTCAGCCTGTGTTATAAATTTAAGTTGAAAATCATTTGTCTGTGCTCTGAGCATACTGGTCCTGTGTTTGCCATAACGCAGTATAAAATTTTTATGTTAATTGGAGCTTGTGTCCTTTGTTTAGTTACAATAAAAGTATCATTTTGAAACCTAATATCTCCATTCTTTTTTTTCTGTTGATTTTGATTATTTAGTGTTAATTTCTTGCTCTTCCGCTGAAATGCCAGACACAGGGCTGGATGCTGATGAGCTATGTCCATGAAAGTAGTATCCTGGGTGCTTTAAAACAGGATTTGGGAACATGCAAATGTTGAATCTGCTCTCTAGTGTAAAGTGTTTCAACAGGTGGCTGAAGAAAACCTTCTGTCTTGACATGCTTTTAAAGCAATAATAAATAAGCCAGGTTGGGCTGTAGATTTTTCTTTCTTCTGCTTTAAGCCAAGTATCAGATGAAAAGCTTTAAAAGTGGCAGAACTTGGTTCTTTTTAAGCTCTTGCTTTAAGAATTTCCTTTAGTGACCCTTCAATTAGGGTGAAAAGGAGTGGTGTGCAGCAGCATGGTCAAACTCATTAACAGAGGAACTGAGGTTTGAGTTTGTGGATTAAATGTGGACACTGGCAAGTGCCATTGATCATATTTACCCAAATTCCCAAGAAAGGGTCTGTCTTCTGGATCCGCTGTTGTCTTTGCTGAGATATATTGGTTATATCAGAGAAATTATGCTCTTTAGTGAATCTTTATGACATTATAACAATTGTATGTAATTGTTAAAATCTAAGGGGAAAATGGGAACTCGTAGGTTGAGATAAGGCAGTTTACTAAGGCAAAAGCAAAAGTTTGTGCATGCACAAGTGAAGAGGAAAAAAATAAGATTTATTCTCTACTTCCCATCATCAAGCAATGTTCAGCCACTTCCCAGGAAGCAGGGCTGCAGCAGGTGTGGAGGTTGCTCTGGGAGTCAAAAATTGTAAATAATGAATGCCCTCCCTCCCTGCTCCTTATCCTGGGGTGACTGTATGATGCTGTATTCCTTCATTTGTCTCAAACCAGGACAATCCTTTCCTCAGCTTTATATCTGAGCTGTTGTCATATGGTATAGAATATACCTCTGGTAAATTGTGTCCCCTTCCAGGATCTTGCCCACTCCCAGCCTGTTGATGGGGGGAATGTTGGGACAGTGCTGATGCTGTGCCAGCCCTGCTCAGCAGCAGCCAAATCATGGGTGTGTTATCAACACCTTTCCAGCTCCTAGTGCAAAGCACAGCACTGTGAGGGCTGCTGTGGGGAAATGAACTCCAGCTCAGCCAGACTCAATGCAGTTACAGACGTGGATTTGTGCATTGTCTGCAAATATGTGCAGAGGGAATGGCAACTGCCTGCTCTAATAGCAGACAATGAACATACTGCTGTGACTTCACTGGATGGAATCTTCTTCTGCATCGGGCTGGTGTTGCAGGCTGGTGGAAAACTGGTTGGGAAAACCTCTGACTTCATGACACTGTGGTCTGAAAAGGATTAATATAGAAGTTTTATTGCAAACTATTTTGGTGAAATGTCATTTAGAGGGTGAACACATCTGCATAGTGGTGGTGAGAGATTGATAGCCTTGTGGTTGTTTCATCGACCTGAGGCTTGAGAAATCTGTGTTCACTTAATGCCCAGTCTATCAATAATACATCGCTTGGCTCTTGTGCCACTGTAACATAAAACCTCCTTGACAGTGACTGGGCAGACAACAAGTTCTCCAGAGCAGAGTCTCTGTGCAAGGACCTAGTACAGCATTTTGTAGCAATAAGGCTTTTAAATACCAAGTGCAGACAGTGACAGATCATACCAAGTAGTTTCTCTGGCTAAGGATTCTCACTTTTCTCACTGCTTATATATTTGGTATTTTCTTGAATTATTTCTCAGTGCTGATGTAAGTAGGAGGATGTTTGTAGTGTGTTTCTAATTCCCTATACCCTGTGTTCACTTCCACTTTTGTGCATTATTGGATATAAATCTTTCTCAGTAGTTAAATATCCTTCACAGGTCAGAATTCTTTGGGGGCTCATTAGCATGTACAATTTTACCCTTGCCAAACCTTCTGTGGTTCGCAAACATCAGTTTCTCTCATCTAACTGGCGTAAAGGATTTCAGCTATGCTAAAGATGGATCTAATACAGATTTGCTGCTTTCCGTCTAATATTTCTCTTTGTATATTGGCAGAGCAGCCCCTTCATGAATGGCCTGATTTATGTCTCAGGGAGTGCTGCAGCCAGCAATTTGAGATGTCAGGTCTCCTGTGCATGTTGGGAGCGGCTGTGGATTCTCCCTCCCTCCTTTTGTCTTAGCTCCAGCCCAAGAGCCATCCAAGCTTTTTCCTAGTATTTTCTAACTGGATTTTCAGGTCCTTGATTAAACGAGGTTTTCAGACTCTGCTATGAGGAGGGCTTCTGAAAGGAGCTGATGGGCAACTGGGAGATGAGCAACAACAACAACAACAACAAATTGAAGAAGAAAAGAGAGAAGAAAGAAAAAAAAAAGGAGAAGTCTTAATAGTCTTACTAAATTAAAATGGGAAGTAACAACCTGTTGTGCAGAAAACCTGGGGATCTCTGCAGCCTACTCTAGACTTGTAAAAGTGTTTTCTTCCACAGATCTAATCCCAAAGTAGTGAGCAAATCAGCAGGTTTCTCTTCTCCATCCTTCCTATCCCCCAGCCTTTCCCTTTTCTCTATCCCTTAATATGCAGGACCAAGTAGGAAAGATACACGTAGTCCTTGTTGCACTTGAGTTCCTCAGAACCTTGCTTTGCCCTGGTGAAAGTGGAGGTGAAATATAGTGACCATTAATGTTTCCAGTGAACACCTCCTCACTGGATGGTGGTCAGTGCTTGGTCTATGCAAACTTCAGTCATCAGCAGCCTTCATCAAGCTCTGCTCTCACCTTCCTCAGTCATAACTACACCAGCGCCTCTGTGGGCCCTGTGCAGTCTCTGCTCCTAAGAGCAGGATGCTTTCATCCTTCCCTTCGAATCCTGTGTGCTCTTATCACTGCAAGCTGTATAAACCACAACATTTCAGTGGAAAATGTGTTCCTAGGATGAGTCTTCAAAATCAAGAGTGTCATTGAGAGGAAGACATGCACGTGCCTATTTTTAGACCTATCTTCTGCAATCATCAAATTCTGTGATTAACACTGCCATCCCTAAGTGGCTCAGTGTGGTTTAATTTGAGGTTTACCTAAGCCACTTGGGATCTTTTTCCCCAGAAAATCCTTTGTACTCTGAAAATGAGACCCTTTTGGGTATCTAGGTTTTGGACTTTCAAATTCAAGAATTGTCTGGTGTCAATCCCAAAAGCCCTTTTCAAATAAATGACAGGGGAGAAAGCACTAACAGAAAACTCCTTATTTGTACCTTTTTTGTGCCTTTTGGTACATAATTTGTAGCTTTGTGCTCAAGAGAAATCTGATGTGGAAAAAGCTCACCTAGCCAGGCTCAAGGAAGATTTGTAACAGTGAATGGAAATAGGCAGGGAGAGCTGATAGTAGCATTTTAGTTGTTCATTGTTCGGTGTAATTTGCCCTGGAGTGAGTGAGAGAGTATAGTATTTATTTGTTTTACTTTTGCGAATGTAAACACACCCTCAGGCGAGAGAAATATAGTAGAAATATAGGATATAAAGAAATATAAAATTATAGATGTAGTTATATAAGTACCACCAAGCCCGATACTCTTCCTGAAGCTGTTGCTGGAACCTGGACGCCTGAGAAAGCAGAGGAAAGGCTTTGAGCCTTCATTTCGGCTTTGAATAAGCGATGCCACGGTGGAGGAAGAAGCAGACACGTCCCCTGCGTTTTTCAGGAGAGCAGAGGGAGAATGAATGCGCGTGTCCGAGACCCGGGACCAGCATCCCGCCGGGATCCCGCTGCACATCGGGACCCCCGAGCCCGCCGGGGCCGCGCGGCGCCGCTGGGTGGCGCCCTCTGCCCGCCGGGAGCGCCCCGCGCGTCCCCGCGCGTCGGATCCCGTCTGATCGCTCCCGTCTGATCGTTCCCGCTTCCCTCCCGTCCGGATCCCGTCTGATCGTTCCCGTCTGATCGTTCCCGCTTCCCTCCCGTCTGTTCCCGTCTGATCG
>VZTH01014955.1:428368-543834 GCA_013397815.1 Aleadryas rufinucha | reverse complement strand
TTTAAAGGTAAATTATCCAATAAGAAAACAAAAGATATTTTCATTTTTCTGACAATGTATGAAAAATATATCAGCAATGCTGACAGGAACTGCGGCATTTTTTATCCAATCACCTTAAACTGCTTCCACTTCAGAACATGGTGTTTTCGAAGAAAAAAGGAGAAGGCTCAGAGAACAACAATCATCCTCCATGTTGAAATATTTGCCACTATTTATTTGCTGTGTAAACAAACCTAAAAACTCTAGACCTTTTACCCTGTGACAATCTTACACAATATTCTATCACCTAATTCACACGACAATTGATTCTAATTCCTCCCACAACGTGGGGAGTTTTCTCCATGGATGGAGATTGAAAGCAGTGCTGTCCAGGGGGGTAGAACCCTTCAAAACAGGCAGGGAGACTTTCTCTGCACTCTGGATTCCAACACTCGGAATCCCCTTTTCTCTTCCCAGGTGTCAGATGAGGTTGAAGTGCAGCAGGCATCTCTCAGCCCCGGGTGCCGCAGTGAGAGCATCCCTGCCTGTCACTACCCCATGTTTGCAGTCATCTCAGGCAGCTTTTGGTTGGCATGACAGTGTTTTCCTGCCCGAGCCAACTTGAATTAATTCGGAGAATAAGATTTCAGGAGACAGTATAGAATCCTTCAGTGAAATCCAAATAGATTGCAGCTGCTCTGCACTCTATTAACCCCATCATTTTGTAATTCCGCCCAAAAGAACCAGGGGGAAGGGCACAGAAAGCTGGAGTCTGGAAGGATTTTGATTCCACAAAATCAAAATGCAAACTGGAGGGAGTGTGGAAGTATTTTCCTGGAGCAGGGCAGCAGGTCAATGAGATGGAGTTCTTTACCTCTGCATGGCCTTTCATCCATAATTAATGGTTGGTGTATTCTCCACTGTGGAAGTATGAGTGTCCCTCACAGGTAGTTTTCTGAAGATCTCGTGATTTTGACCCTAAGGTTCTCAGCTGATATCAGCTTCCAGGGGGACTTCTGCTCCTCAGAGATGGGTTCTTCAAAGTAGTTACAAGAAAAAACTAATAATAATTAAAAACACCCTCTCCTCCCATTCCTCATTAATGAAATCTTCCCAAGACCTAATACTGACAAAATCATTGGATGCTGTTTAGGAGTTTGAAAGCTGTTGACCTCAATAGTGCTGTGGCACACAAACCAAAGTGAGAATCTTGCCCAAAATGCTCTGTGTTTGGTTTTGTTTTGTTGTTGGCTTGTTTTTCTTTTTTTAAATTTTACATTATGTTGGCTCCCTGTTGGCCTCGTAATGGATCTTGGCCCTGTTGTCCTCCAGGTGTTTAATGGTTTCTCTTCACTCAGTCATTGCCATGTTTCTTCTTCCCCCATTTTATGTGCTTCTATCCTTGCAATGATCGTTGGTATTTGCTGCTCACCACATGTAAGCGTGTCCTGGTCTTCAAGTGCTTGACAAGAAACCAAACCAGAAGCAAACATCTCAGTGGTACAAAAACCAGCCAGTTAATTGCCTCACTGGAGTAAGAGGAGAGGAGCTGAGCAAACCCATTTGTGTGTGTTCACTTTTTCCAGCAAAGAAGAGATTTCTCTTCCCCAGCTACCAAGCTGCCTGGCAGCTGCCCCTTCCTGCTAAAATATCCCAGCTCTGGATTTGTGTCCTCCTTGCTGGAGGAATCTGCAGCCCAATGTGGGTGTTTCCATTGTGGCTTGGCGGCTACGAGGACATGAGTAAAGCCAGAGCCTGCTCCAGGTCCTGCAGGAAACGAGATGCTTCTGCTGAGCGGGGACGGGACGTGGTTACACACTTTGGCATCAGCCAAAAGGCTGCTGTGCTGACCTCGGGATTTTCTCCATGCAGTTCATATCACAGTATGGACAGAAAGAGATTAAAGATAAAGCCTTGGGAGATTATTTCTGGGAAGCAGCCAAATTTGTTTCACTTTCCTTCCAACCACATCATCTCACCAAAATGTCACATGAGTGTGCTGAGGCATCTTTGCCACCTACTGCTATGAGATACCCTCAACAGCCAAATCCCTGTCTGCTGCTCGTTCTCTCTTCCTCTAAACAAAACAAAACAACAACAAAAAAATCAAACCAACCAACCAACAAAAAACCCCACCAAAAAAAGCAGATTTTCTCTTTATTCTCCCACATCCAATATACTGTTTTAAGGTAGAAGAGCCCTTCTCTATGTTACCTTTCAAGAAAGTTTTTTCTGTTAGGACGTTTCCTTATTAATATCTGTAATGCATCTTAATGCAGACTTCTTTTTCCCTTCAAAAAGTACAGCAGAAGCTCAAAAATAAATTGTTCCTGTAGGAGTGATTCTGATATATTTGAATAGTAAAGGGTGAAATAAATTCCCCATGCCAGTGTCAGAAGAGGAAGATCTGGGATGCTTTTCAGCTGTCTCTAGCCGTGGTACCAACTCTCTCTGAGAACCTTGCTTAGACAAGACCCTGTACGAGGACAGGGTGTCTCTCTCCCTCAAAGCTCTTGAAAAACTCAAACTTACTTCTCTGTCTCATTTTTCCTGTGCTCAAAGCATGGGTTGTACCTCAAACCCAGCCCAACTCCAGATGTTCAACTGATGCCAATCAATGCAGCTCCTCCACAGCTGACATTGGCCACGAACTCCTGTGCTTGTATTTCATGTAGCTCTTGTCCTTCCCCATGTCACCTCTCTCCTGGTGATTTATTTGTCCCTTCATGCTGTCACATCTTGATTTATTCCATTGCTGCTGATGGCAGGGCCTTGCCTGGATTCTCTGCTCCTGGTGTGCTCTACTCTGTGGCAAAGGTAATTACCAGTAGCAGAGAGCAAGAGGTTAATTCCAGGCTCCTTTCCTCTGCCTGGACCAGGCATAAATTCTCAGTAGAATCAACTGTGCAAGCAGCTGCCACTCAGTACAGAAATAAATAATCCCATTTTTAAGAAAGCAAAAATTTTATGCAATGCATAACTGGAGAGGTAATATTTAAGTCTATTTCTGAGAATTTGGAATTAAACCTTCTGTGTAGAGGTTTAAATATTGATTATCTCAGTCCATTTTCATTCAAAACCCAGCATGGTCTGAAGGGAGCAAATATTTCTAAAAGCATCTAAACAATAAGTCTGATTTTCAGACTGATGGAGAAACATTAAATGTATGTTTTCCTCTTTCATTAGGCTTGCTTTAATTAGCATTACATTTCTAGTAAGGGGAATGAATATTTCCCGCTTTGGCACTCTGTTTCATTAAGCAAATTGCTTGCTATTAAATCAAACTTAGTTGTCTCCTTGTGTGATTTAAAGATTTTACCCACAGTCCATGAAACAGGCTGGTGGTGATACCATCAGAAGGGGGCAAAATCTGTGTGATGGAGGGAGGTTTCTCCTTATACCCATAATAGTTTCAGTCCATCAGCAGCTGGCTGTGCACACAGGTAACATGTCAAATGCTTTTTGAATGCTTTCAGGGACAGCGATTTCCAGTGTTTGACAAGTCTTTCAGTGAAGAGATTGTTTTGTAATATCTGATCTAAATCTCCACTGGCACAACCTGAGGCTGTTTTCTCTCATCCTGTCACTTATTATCTGAGGGATGACACCAACACCCATCTCACTACAATCTCCTTGCATGTCTGTCTTACCTGGAAGTCATCCCTTGCAGTAGCTCATTAATTACTGAGATTTTTGCATAATTTGGTACAGCTGATTATTTTTGAGACACCACGAAGGGAACCAGAACACAGACTGCACACTCCGTAGCTTACATCTGATGGTCCAACACCAGGGTAAGGGTGCAAGAGTAACAACCCCAGGGATGTGATTCCTGCTGGGAAGCTGAAGAAAAGCCCAAAGCAACAGCCACAGGTCCCAGGAAGTGCTCACCAGAGCTGCAGCTCTCAGCAGCAGAGAGGCTGGGGGATTACCCAGCTGAAATGTCTCATCCATCCAGTAATTGCAACTGGGTTCACGTGGAGAAAGCTCTGCTCCAAACCCCAGGGGTGCAGTCAGGACAGTTTGCTTCTGCAGAGCAGCCCTTAAAGGGGAATGCCCTAAAGCAGCTGCAAATGTGCATCTATAGCATAGGGGAGGTTGCTTGAGCATAAGGCACCTGGCCAGGCACAGCAGGGGCTGGCACTGCTGGATTCTTGCAAGTACAGGAGTTGTGACAGTGATGTGGGAAGTTTAATGGGAAAGTTTTTGGTGGCAGAGCTGGGGAGAAGGTCAGGAACGGCTGCCGGGGATGCAGAGGGCAATGAGGGACAGTGACTGGCTGAAGAGCTTCTGCAAAAGGGTCTGCTTTGAGGAACACATCTTTTATGAGTTGTTTCTGTAATGGTCTTGGTATGAAAAGCTGTAGTTTGTTGGTGGGAATTCCTCCTGTGCGTTCCCTCCTGCCATGACTGCCTTTTGTTTGGGCTGTAGTTAGCAGTGAGCTGCCTCAGGCTGGGGTATCACCACAGCTGCAGAGGGAACAGAAGGAATCTTAACAAAATGTGGGAGATATGTGCCCTCAGGAGAGGACAAGAAGCTGTTTCTCGAGCCACAGGAAGCACTGTTCCAGGCAGGTCATCTCAGAGATAACATGAAGATCTCTACTTCCCAATTTTTGGGTTGATGGGTTGTCTCAGTTGAACAAGCATGCCTTTAATAAAACCTTAACTTCAAGTTTGTGCTTATTTGTCCTTTGGGCTGCGAGGAAAAAACAGTGAGATGTGCAGATAAAAATTTTAACATCTTTGGTGGAAACTTCAAGTTTGGGACTAACGTAGAAGGTGGCAGGAGGGGCTCAGGTCAGGAAAGCAACAAGGCAAAGCCTGGTGGAGGAAAGGCACTTCTTCAGAAAGGAGTTGGGGTCTGAGAGGGCACTAGGTAAAGGACCAACAAGAGAATCCCTAAAGGGGATCTCTCTAAACAGTTTTATTCTGTGCATGTCTGCTGAGGCAGCTCACACTGACTTGATCCTGAACAATTTTTCTGGTTTTAAAAACTGCAACAAATCACAAGCAATTGCACATGTGCTTCTCTTGAAACACTCATGTAGCTGCATGTCTGATTATAATTACACTCCTGTGAAAATTTTTGGTGGACCCAAGGACTTAATCCCACAAGCCTCCCTGATCACATCGCTGTACGTGAGAATTTATGCTTGCAGGATTAAACACTGCCTCCAGCGATGAAGCAATTAATCGTTATAAGCAGAAAACACGCAGGGGTGGGGGAAGAAGGGACAGGCTAAAACACACTGCAAGTGAAAGGAGATCTCTAGCTGCTGTGGGTACATATCCCTGTCACTAGGGCTCATTGCTGGGCAGGCAGCTGGCCCAGGCTCTGTGCTCACCAGGCAAGTGATGATTTACTCTGCTTGACCCAGAGAGGGAAATAAAACCTGATTTTAATTCCAGCTGCGTAAGAGTGCATGGGTGTGCCAGAAGTGCTTTCCCTGGAGAGTTCCTACAATTCATCACTCTGGTTTGCAAATTTCCTGATAGCCAGAGAGCTGCTGGGGCTGTGCATGGCTGCAGGCATGGGAGCAAACCTCTGCCTGAGCCAGGGAGTGACCACCCACCGGAGGCTGTCCTGAGCCAGACCAGCTGGGCACACGGTGGGACTCAGTGAGGAGAAAGAAGGGGAAGGGAAGTTTGACTGAGTTGAGGACTGAACAAAGAAAAGATAAGTTTGTTCAGACACTGAGTTCTGAGTACTGCTGCATGGGAGGTCTTTTCCTGAGGCTGCATTGGAAGACCACGGTGGTGTGTGAGTGCTTAGGGAAGGGATTGTACAGCCCAAAGAAGTTGCCCAGTTTCCTCCTGTGACCTCCACTAGCTCAGCTGCAGTGTTCAACAGGCTTTCCTCTTACCTGCGGCTGTGTTCAAAGCCTTGCTCCTGTGGAAAGGATCTTTCTTCTTGTGGAAAGGAGAACTTATTTTCTCAGTTGTTCTCCTGAAAACCTTCAGGAGGTTTCACCCGATCCCCTGGCACACAACCACACGAAGATGAGGTTTTGCAGAGGAGCACACCTTCTCCTCTTTCTCTGGTGTAAATGCAAGGTTCAGAAGTAAATCACCCTGAAGTCACCTGGTTATTGAGGAGGCCATTTGCTGATGGTGAATCTCATCCCTGGTGTAAATCAGGAAAAACCTGAATTCACCTGTTGGTGGCATTATCCCCTCTTGTAAATTATCACTGTCCTATTGAAATCAGCTGAAGATCTAGACTGAACTCTTTATCCCTTTCATCTTTCCTCCTCAACAGGAGAAAAATGAGGGAATAAGCTGAAAATAGTGAAGGAGTAAACCAGGATTTCTAAGCAGCAAGAAAAGCAGTTTGGAGCTGACACAGCCCTTTCTGCTGAGCAGAAGGTATCCTTTTCCTTCAATAGGTTTCAGAGTAGTGAAAAAGTTGGTTATTGGCATTGCACATGGATGGAGCAGCATTATCAGCTGTAGCCATGATGGTCTGAGGTCACTAACCAAGTAAAGTTAGATTTGTCCTCACTCACTTCATCTGAATATTTGGGGTAGGGAGAAACAATGAACTTTTGCACACCTGGACTTTTCTTCCCATCTGTACGTGCCTGTGTCTTCAGAAATGGTCTGTAGTCCCCTAGAAATGGCAGGATGGAGCTGGAGCAACCTCAGTTCCTGGGGCATGAGGGTGGGAATCTCTGATACCTTTTTTTCTGAGCTATTTGCTACAGAAATTGTCTCATCTGTTTTCAGTTTCTCTGCCATAGCTGCCTTGGAGCTGAAGTGGGAAGTTCACCTGCATGAGGCAGCTGCTGTCCCTTGGTCTTGTGTGACTTTTGACCTGCATGGGCTGTCTCCCCTGAGAAGTTTGATGCCCACATTTGAATAAGCAGATCACAGACATTCAGGATGTTCTGCCAGAAGCCCCAGTGGTTTGGCAGATTTTCCAAGCTCATGCCCCTTCTTGCTTTCATTGATGTCCGTCTTAATTATTTTATATATGCTGTTCCTTGCTGCATGAAAGAGTGTTCTGAATGTGTGAGAAGGAGACTTTGTTGTCTCTTATTACTCATGTAATTAGGCAGTACTGGTAACTTTATGTAAAGGAATATGAAAATATTTAGGTTGCTTTTGGCCAAACGCCTTGCAAACTTCAGAATCCCCTGAATTTAGATGAATTTCACGTTTTTCTGGGGTTGTTGTAGTCTCTAGAGGAGTTTAGCTAGTTAGGTACAGCAGGTCTCTTCAGGGATTTCTGTCCCTTTGTTGTTATATATCAACCTCTTAAATCATGAATTAAGCCACTGCCATTACTAATGTCTGGGAAACATTCTCATAGTTAAAACTAGACCAGCCCACAGGCTTTAAACGTCTGCAGTGGAAATGCTTGTCACCAGCTCTGCGAACAGTGGAGCGTGCCAGTCTTAAACAGGAATGGCTCTATAGGACTAAGGAAACAAATGGAAGGCTTGCTGTTTTATTAGCTCAACAAACTGCATTTCACTCCTGTCTCTGTTTCCCTTCCTGTGTAGCAATATATGCCCCGTTCCCAAAACGCTCCTGTAAACAATGGGGAGGGAAGCCTTTTGTGTGGCTTTCGCTAAGATTGCAAGTTGTGTGGCCAATGCAACTCGACAGAATTTCAATGAGATCTGCAAGCCTGTGTGCTTATGCAAAGGGAAGTATTTCATAACGCCTATTCTCTCTTAATTGACTTATTTTTTTGCACACCGTAATTTATAGGAAGGCAAAAAGGGAAAGTGCTTTGGCAAAACAGTCAAGGCTGTCTTTGAAGAACCCAAAGAAATTTTGTCTGGGTAGATTTATTCATTCTGTAATTAAAACACTTTGATGCAAACATGACATACTCCAGAATTTGTAAACTGCTCTACTTAGTGCTCCAAAGGTCTCATCTCTTTATATTAGTCAAAGTTCTGCTCTGAATTGTATATTATGCATTGTTTTGTGGACCACTTGAATTATTTTTACGTGTTTTTTAAAAAATTTTGAGTCTAAGTCTGCACCATTTGGCTCCACATGTTACTGAAGCAGTTCAAGTTCCTGTTGTCTGTTCTGTATCCTCACTCATTCTTGATGTCTCCACAGACATCACTTAATTATGATAGCGAAGAGAGTTTTAAGTACCTCTTGCAACATCCAAATTGATGTTTATCATGAGCAAATCAAACTGATACCTACTTCACATTACACAAAGAATACGCTGGGCAAAGTGTGTGTGTGGGAAATAACCTGAACTTAAGCAAGGCAGTGGGGCTACAGTAAGTTTATGCTGGCTGCTCCAGCAGATTGTGAATGCTGGTTTCCATCTCACTGGCTGCAGAGAGATACAGCCACAGTCTCCCTGCACTGGGTTCTACTCTGGTGTATTTGCTTATGAATATCAATTTTGTGTTACCACTGTAGCAGCAGAACCAAGTCAGAGAAAGCTCTCCAGAAGACCCATGAGGTTGGGGTGGTCCTTGGCAGTGGTGGATCTAGATAAGTTGGAGTAGGTCAGAGCAAGCATGTGGGCATGAGGGCCGAGGGTGAACAGAGATTCCTGGCACAATGGTGGTGACTCATGGAAAATCCCTTGGGAAGAGCAACCAGTCTGTTGCCAGCAAAATGGCTATCCTGGGTCTTGAGGGGCTTTGTTCTAAATTCATCTCCATCTACTTTCCTCATGTGCTGGTAGTGGAGGGGCAGTTTCATGGGACCTGTTCTGGGAGTGAGGGCTGTGTTTATTTGCATCCTTTTGAAACAGGCAACAAGCATTTCTAGTTCAACAGTGAAGAACAGAGCCATGGAGCTTGAAATGTGGCATATTTGGGGAGCTTCCTACAGAGGAACCCAGACAGCAAGCCTGGTGTGGGAACTCGTTTTTCTTGGGAAGATACTTAGGAGTGATGGGAAAATGAGCTCTGGGAATCTGGACATAGAGACTGCTCTCTGTACCCTGTTGCAGGACAGCTCTTGGTGCTCCATCCTTGCTCTGAAATCCCAGGTATGAACTTTCTCAAGGACCATTAGCCAAAATGTTTGTGGCATCGTGTGGGACCTCTTCTCCCGTTGTACACAGAAGGAGGACTCAGGGATGCTGCAGTGGGCAGAAAGGTGAGTGGCCCAGGAAAACCCCACCAGCAATAACAGAGGCACCACTGTTGCCCTTGGCATCAGCAGGGCCTTTTGTTTTGGTCTTGGCAAACGCCAGTAGGGCCATTCTCCTGGGTGCGAGGATGGGAAGGGGAGCTCTACAAAGTGGGATATGGGGTTGGGGTCCCTTGATCCCAGGACAATTCCTTCAGGGCAGAGCCTCTATGCCCTTGTTCTCATCTACACTACTGCAGTCACTGCTCCGGAGCATCAGGCAAAAATACTGCTTCCAGTCTTGTAATGTGCTGCCCAAGCAAATGTAAAATATTTAATCTGGCATTGCCAAAGGGGTGCTTTATGACTTCTGCCAAATTACATTATATAAACATAATTAAAGGGTTAGCTTTGTTTGAATCTGTCATTCTAAGCAATAAAGATGTCAGATAATTTATTGTTGCATTTTGGTACTCACCCTATTAAGCTAATAACTGTTTTTGTGTGTGCATGTATGTATATGAGAGCAGTGTTCATGGAGTTTGTCTTTTTGAAAGGTGACCGAGTCTGAAGACGTTGCTGATGGAGTCCAGGGACATTTCTCTGCTGCAAAACTACCTTTCAGTTGCCTTTGAGCCTGGATGCCTGTCATTCTCAAAACTGCTTGGGAAGGCTGAGAGGGACAGGAATCAGTGCATCCATGGCAGCGAGGGTCTGGGCAGGGGAGCCAGGAGAGGCTGGCACCACTGCTGGGGCAGAGCTGGGATTGTGCTGGGTGAGCTGTACTAAAGGTAGGACATGACCCCTGCAGACCAGCAACTGTCAAGCTGTGATGGGCAAGGATTCAACAACCTGAAACATTAAAAACATATGATACCTCACATGAAAAAAAAGAATTTTTAAGGACTTGTTTCTCCTGCACTGTGAGCCCTTCATGCCCAAGAGGTTTCATTTTGCCTTGCAGCAGGTGCTTCACTGAGTATTCAGTATTTTAGCCAAGTCCTGTCCTTGTTTTAGGGTGGAGGAACAGAGGTGTGGCTACCTGGCTTATTGAAGTTGGGGGAGGATTTGGCTGGGCACATGCCTGTGCTGTGGGTACCAGACAGGAGCAGCCCTGGCACAGAACAGGATGGAACAGAGCAGTGGCCAAAGCCCAGGACATGTCCATCCTTATCTGGCAGGGAGCTGGGATGGTTTTGGCTCATGATGGCAGGAGCTCTGTACAATGGGGCTGGCGTGCTGGGTATGCACTCAGCTTCTGGAGCAAAACAGCACTCTCCCTCCACCTCTATTTTAAGACCTGTGTTACAACCACTAAATTGATAGAAAAACAAGCCCAAATCCTGTCGAGTACTAGGACAAATATTTTCAGGGTTATTTTAAGATTTATAAAAATATTAAACTAGAGAGTAAAATACACTTTACTAAACTGTCTTAATTTACAGTTACATACATGGACTCTCTGCTGGGATACAGAAAGTAAAGATGCCTCTAAGACTAGCATTATCAGATTCTGAGAGTATTTATAAATTAGTAGGTGCAATTAACCTCTTGAAATCTGCTGTTAAGATAGGCTTTCCTTAAAGTCAGCTTTTCTTATGGCTGCTGCTGAGTGCACACATGGAGCTGTAACATGCTGTTTGTTCACCTCTCCAGAACAGCAGGTTCACAGGGAGCTGAGCTTGTCAGTCATTCATCACTCCTACAGCATAAAGTGTCCTATTTAATACTGAGACATTGCTGCTGGATGCCTGAAGAGCCCAGGCATACTAAGGGATTAAAAAAAATAGTTCAATTAAAGACCAGGGCAAAAATAGTTTCATGGGTTTTCTGTTTCAAATTAAACTCTTAAAAGCCTCTTTCCCAAATTTCTTCCATTCGAGTTTTGGATCCAGTCCTAAATGCTGGGTCTGAAGCCCCAAATTACACCGCAGTTTGTGCCCACGTCAGTGACGGGCTGGATCCAAACAGCAGGAATAACCACACTGAATTCAGGGAAGCTTTGGGTCCCCTGCCCAGGTTCAGTGGAGTCCCTTTGCCTTGTGGATCCTCTCTGCCATCCAGACCCCCATCTGTCCCCCCACAGCCTGTCCACCCCCACCTAATCCACACAGGGCCAGTCTGGGTAAATATAATCTGTGATATAAATATAAAAGGATCTATGTTAGCTGTGAGGACTGGTAGGGGTTAAGTTTTTTATAAGTTCAATTAGGAAATTAAACTCGGTGGGAGACCTGCAATACTTTCCAGTTGTTCTCCAAGTATCACAACAAACCTCCTCATTTTAGGCATGGTATCTAGGGGGGTATCCGGCTTTCTAATCTGGGGTTTGGTTTGGGCTCATCTCTACCCAAAATATTATTTTAACCACTCTTTGTATTTCATTTCCATACTTTTTCTTCAGTATGCTTTGAGAAAAGATTGTGCCAAAGACAGAAATGCTTTGAGCCTGAAAAACATTTTTTTGCAGTGTATATGGAAGGCGGTGTTTTGCTTGGCTTAGCTTGTGAAATACATGGCACAACCTGCATGAAATATTTGAGGCCGTGAGGAGACATGAGCAATTCTTGAAGAAAAAAAAAAGAAAAAAGTTAGTTTTCATTCAAGGGTCTCATTTGCTTAGAGCCACACCCAGACAGGAGGTGTGGGGCAGAGCAAGGAAGAAGAGTTGATTTATGAACTTGTAAAATTAAAATTATTGTAAAGTTGAAAAGAAACAAAGCAACCCCCCAAAAAAGCTCAGACTCATGGTGAGGTTTTTACATATGTGAGAAGGAATTAAACCATTAGTGTTTGATAAAAATTCATGAGACTTTAGAAGCACCAGGGGTTGAGATGAAAGCTCTGCCTCATATGCCCAGGCTGTGGGGAAAGGGCTGCCAAGTGCCCCTGTCCTCGCCTGGGTGGGCTTTTCCTGCCAAGGGTGGCAGTATGGGGTGGAAGACTAATGGAGAGTTAATAGAATTGTAGGATAATTTAGGGGACCTACTGGAAGGGACCTCTGGAGTTTTTCATTCTGACTTCCAGCTCCAAGCAAGGTCAACAGCAAATCTCTACCTCCGTGGGCTCCTCTCTGCCCTCAGAGTGTCCATGCACCTCCCAACAAAGGTGTGGAGGAGAGATGGCAGAAACAACTGAATCTGGCTCAACCTGCTCTTTAGCACAGAACTCAAGCTAGAGAAGCCCCTGGATTCCCCATTTCATAGTGGTGCTCCTTGGATGTCCCAGCGTGAGGATGGGCTTGTGGGCAAAGCAGCGTTGTGGCCACTCAGCCTGTCCCCATGCCTGTTCCTCCACGCTGTGGTGCCACAGGTTGTTTGACAACGTGTCTGAAACGTGTAAGCTTGATTTCCATCCATTGTCTCTGCCAGTGCTGAGATTTTGGCTACAGGAAGAGGCTGTGATAGTGAGCACTGCTCCAGGTGATGTGTTCTCATGCTGCCTGCCAGCCACATGTTGGGCCAGGGAAAGGGGAACTGGTCATTGTTTGTATCTGAATATTCCCAGGGGCCTGTGATACCACAGCAGAGCAAACCAAGACAATAATCCTACCTCTCAGATTTCCAAATCCCAGCCACAGCCCCATGGATGGGTAAGATGTGGGCAGAGGAAAGCAGAGGGGGAGCTGGGGTTGCTGCAACACACGGCAATATCCTACTAATAATGTAGGATATTAGCTGGCTCCTCCACACTGCTCCTGGCACTGCTGGCACACAGCTGTCTTCAGGGGACAGATCCAAGCAGGTCTGAAATTCAGACTGCCATCCTGGGTACCCGTCTCCAGGACCTAAGGGTCAATGCAAGAGGGATGGCCCTGTGAAACAGGGAGAGGAAATGTTCCCAGGGTGGTCCAGCACTGGTCTCTCCTCTCTGAAGATATGTCCTACTAGTGCTGTTAAGTGATCCAGCTCCATCTTCCCTTGCCTTCCTTTCCCTCTCTGTGTATGTGTGCTGGTTGGGGAAACCACCAGGAATGAGAAGAG
This sequence comes from Aleadryas rufinucha, assembly GCA_013397815.1. Classification (NCBI taxonomy): domain Eukaryota; kingdom Metazoa; phylum Chordata; class Aves; order Passeriformes; genus Aleadryas; species Aleadryas rufinucha. The sequence continues at coordinate 530,810 of VZTH01014955.1, read as the reverse complement.
TTACGAATCCAAGCTCTAGAGATAAACAGCAAACAGAGAGAGGAGAAGATGAAAAAGGATGGTGAGCTTTTGAGAGCCAAGATGGAACTGGAAGCCCTCAGAAAAAAAGCACCGGAAACTCAGCAAAAGAGTGCAGAAGTACTCCATCTTCAAGGAATACTTGGAGGATGTGGCGAAGGTCTCACAGGTGAGTTTGGATGTCAGCAAGACAGATCATGGCCTTGGGGAGGGTATTAGATAAATGCTAAAACTAGAGAAGATAAGGCAAGTCCAGAACACTGGACACTTGGTCAAACCCAGAGACCTCAGATGGGATGGAAAAAGATTCCCTGCAACCAAGGTGAGCCACAGGGAGCAGAGTTAGGGTAGGAGAACCAGAATGGGAAGTGAAAGATTGAGAAAAGCAAAGAAGAACCGTGAAAAGGGGGAAAAGCTCAGGGCTGGGGAGAATGGGGACCCCTGTGTATCACTCTTTCAGGTCACATGGATGGTTTGGGAGAAATGAAAACGGCCCAGAAAGTGCCCTTGGGAAGTTGTCAAAAAGCTGTGCCCTCTCTCAGGGCATCACTCTGTGCATTGCACATGCTCCAGCCACCCCAGCTGTGGCCTCCCAAGTCCTGGGGATGTGGCTCTGGAAGCTGAAGTTGTGCTTTGTGTTTTGTCAGAGCACTCCTTGCCTGGGGAAGAGGCAATACCTCCCCTTGCTTATGGCAGTGACAGCTCTGGGTGTGGCACAGTGGGAGGCATCACATGGGGAATGTAGCAATGCTCAGGAACCAACTGGGGCAGCAGTCTCATTGAGAATGAAAGAATCCCAGAACAGTTAGGGCTGGAGAAGGTGGGAAGATCTTTCAGGTGGGGGAGGCATTGCCCTGGTAAGGGCATGGTGCCAAATGGCACGAGACCTGCAACTGGTGAGGGGAGGGCAGAGAGTTACTAACACCAGGAACCCTGTGCTGCAGTTGGAGGACATCTCAGAAGACACTTCAGGGTACAAGTTGCTGGTGAGGACACAGAAGGACCTTCTGCAGTCACAACAGGGGCACAAGCAACTGACTGAGCAAGACAAGGTGTTACTGGAACAGCACAGAGCAGAGAAAGAAGCTGAGATGTTCCAGTACAAAAATGAGCTGGTGCAGCTCAAACTACATTTTGACCAGGCTCAAAGTGACATCCCCCTCTGGGTAAGGAGTTGTGGAGTGGGCAGGGGAAGATCTCCAAGCCTGGCTCTATCAAGACTGGCTGATGTCTCATGCGTCATCCATGGGGTCATGGCAGAGTCCAGTAACAGTCTCTGGGATTGGAGGAGATTCCTAATTTTGTCCCCCTCCATGGGGTTGCAGGAGGAAGAACGGCAGACCAGTCTGGAGTATGGAAGGTTGGGTCTCCAAGCCAGGGTCTCCGGTGCTGAAGCATCACCTTTGCTGGGGCATGTCCCCATGCTGCATGTGTCCTCTCCTTCCAGGAGGCTCGCTGGGCTGACATCCAGAATAGGACTTCCAAGAAAACCATCAAGCTGTGGACCATCAAGCTGTGGACCACAAACTTTTCCAGTCCACCAACACGCGGCTGCAAGCAGAGTGGAATGTGTTGGAGTATGACAGCCACAGACAGCTGAAAATGGTAAAGCCAAGCCAGAAAGAGGAGCAGTAATGAGTCTCAGCTGCCCAAAGGGAGGCAAGAGCCCACAGACCCAGCAGGCACCTTCCTTTTCACTTGGGCTCTCTCTCAGGCATGGGGAAGGGGCAGGGGACACTGCTCAAACCTGTCTCTTCAGAGGAGGTGGAGCAGGGTCCTTGCCTGGCAGAAGGAGTGGGAGCCAGGCAGGCTGAGGCAGGGGATGCAGGGGATGCAGATCAAGCCATGGCCAACGCTGGTTTCATTCACCCTTGCCCTGAGCTCAGACTCCCCCACAAAAGTCCATTCTGGTGGTGAAGAACCAGCAAGGCAAATGCTTTTTCCTCCTGCTCAGTTTGATTGGTGACATTTGTCATCTAAAGAGCCAACAAGCCTCCCTCTGGCTCCTGTTCCCATCCCTGAGCTGAGCTCTGCCATCTCTCCATTCCACCCTAGATACTGCAGTTTATCCAACACCTTGAAGACATCCAGTTCTATGCAAGACATGCAGAATACCAGAGAGTTGCTACACCTCTGAAGACAAAAGGGACGTGGCAGCATGACCTCTCCTGCCAGTGAAGATTCAGTGGGCTGGGAAGGGAAAGAGGAGGACAAGAGAACCCTACAGATACCCTAGGCTAAATGAAATATTAAAGGTGTCTCTTCATTTCCTGGGAGGATTGGACACATTAGAGCAATTCTATCCCACAGCTTCACCCCAGACACCTTTGGGGGGCCTTCCTTAGAATTCTGGTTGCATGACAGTGTTCCTGCAAAGCAGGCAAGATCGTGAGAGCAGGCTGGGACAGGAATATGGTTTCAAACAGGGATCAGTAACACTGTTCACATTTGGACATCCCACTCAGCCTAAGCTCCTAGATATTTGAGAGACATGTCATGACGGGGTGGGGAGACTGTGCTTCAGAGAGTTTCCACCACCACGCCCAGCACTTCCATGGACGTGGATTTCTCTGCACAGCCATGTGCTATGGACTAAAGCTCACCTTCTGCTCAAGCTCTTATGGAAAGTGTGGACAATGGACATAGGTGGCAGATGAACCGAAAGCTGAGCATTTAGCTGTTCATCGCATGTGCCACCATGACAAATGCAAAACAAGAGGACTAACAGTGGCACTGGGGGCACACTGTGGTGGTCAGGGCAGGCTCCACAACCTTTTAATGCAATAAAGACCCAATGACATAAACTTACAGATTTTGAGGCGAGAGGCCATTGATCACATGCTCTTGCTCCCTGCTCTCCTGTCCTGAGCTGGGGAAAGAAGAGGAAATAAAGCTCTCTGAGACTGGGGAAAGGTTGCACAGTGCAATGCAGAAATGCTGTGTGTGATGCTTGGCTGTCCCCAGGCTCTGGGTGGGACCTGGGAGGAGCAGGGCTGGAAATGGAGCATTTGGGAATGATCTTTGAGGGCATGTCCCAAAACACCCACCACTCATTCAGAGGGATGTTTCCATCTTCCTCATCGTCACCATGGTGCAGTGTCCTTGCAATTTCTGGTTTTTTAGGGCATGGCCTAGACATAATTTGGAAGAATTAAAAATTGGTGGAAAAAAAGCCATTCAAGTTCTGCAGCATAGTGAGCATGAGTCCCAAACTGGTGCTCTTTTTAGCCAGGCGGGTTCTGCCATCCACTTGGTTTGATCTTCCAAAAAAACAGGGTGTGAACTTTGATATTTCCACGTTGTATGGCAAGAAATAACGTGTCTGTAACAGTTTTAATCCTGGGTATTACCTCTCCTCCAAACTTCAGAGATTTACTGATATACACACCCTGCCTTCCCGCATGCGGGTGGGTAATTAGGAAGAAAAAATCCTCTTTGTGTGTTGGTACACGTCCTTCTGAGCAATCCCAATTTCCATAGGGATCACATGTGGCTGAAATGCAGCTGTTGCTGGTATCCTGTGTGCTTTGCAGTGCATTGTGCTCATAAAAAAAGCGGGATGAATTTTAGTACCTAATCTTTTACTCAAGAGAACTAAATGAGGGCTTCAGAGCCCTCATTGTGTGCCAGCACAGGAATGAATAACATGTCTGAATGTTCTTACAGGGAATTTCAGAATGGTATAAATTGAATGTATTGGATTGAATGGTCATGGGATTGTTATGTTTGATTTTTTAAAAATATCTTTTCATGATATGGGTTAAAACCAACAAATTAAATCCTTTAATTAAAATCCTCTTAGTTGGGAATATGACTATTATGGAAATGTTTTATAGCTATGCTTTTAAAATGAGGATACAGAAATGTAGAACTTACATCTCAAAAAATACTAGTTCTTTCACTAACCTCACATGAGCCTGGTCCAGTTGCCTGCATCTCCCCACAACAAACTGCCATGAGCTAGGAAATAAAGCTAAAGTCTAAGGCTGTTATAGACAATCGCATTTCTTGGTTTGTTTGGTTTTGGGTTTTTTTTTTTGTTTTGTTTTGTTTTGTTTTTTGGTTTGGTTTGGTTTTGTTATTTTGTTTGTTTGGGTTTTTTTGTTGGTTTGGTTTGGATCTTTTTAATGAATTCATGAATGCCTCCTTTTCAATTGAAAAAAAAATTGAAGGAAAGAAAAGCCTTACCCTTTCATTCAGGTGAATACCAACTATTAACTGAGACAAGGCAGTGCAATGCCTTTGTTTCTTCTTTAAATTCTAGTATAACTGAGGTTTTTTTGACATTAGTTGGGTTGTCAAGAGTGCTGGACACAGGCTGAAACTGAAATCTGAGTGCATAACAGGAATCCGTGCAGTGGTTAAGGAGTATCAGGGAAAATTTATACTTGGAGTTATATTGAAATAATTCCAGTGTATCTTCACTGGAATTAATGAGTTTATTTTGGATTCATTCTCTTGTAAGTAGGAGGTTGGCAGCAGCAGGGATATGAAAGTGCCTTTCTCTGGAGTAGGAGAGAGAAAGAAAAGAATGCAATCTAGGAAATGACACAGTGTTGGTCTCTTAAGAAAAACCTCTTTCTATAACTTTTTTGCCTTATTGTATATTTTGCAGAAGAAAAAAATTGCAAAAATTAAATGGAATGGTAGATGTGTGTGTGAGGGAGACAGGATGAGTCCTGTTTAGAATTTGGTTTAAAATTTGAGATCATTCATGTGATTATTCCTCAGCAAGCCATATCTTTCTCATGGGGTCAGGCAGCCACTCGGATCCACCCCCCTTGCTCGTGCCACGCGGCACTGGGTTGTGTACAAATTAAAGACCAACAGACCGTGCTGTTCCCAGGCTGGCCTTGGGGTCACTCTTTCATTAAGAGCTCAAACCCTGGTGTGCAGCAAATCCTCCACTGTTATGGGGAACTGCAGCAAGTGCAAGTGCAGCCCAGTCACTTCATGTGAGTAAATCGGGACAAATTCCCAGGATTACTGTGGTTATGCGTTGTTTATCTTGTGTTACATCCTGGGCTTTGGGGTGGGATGGTCCCAGTGCCCTGCTACACATGTACCTGTGCCCTGCTGGAGCCCCAGAGGTCTGGGGTTCCTGGGGGCCATGATGCATTTGGGGTGAAACATCTCTTTTTTGTGCCCCCCAACACCAGGAGACATTGGATTAAATGTGGAAGACTGTGACTGGCCTTGTCCTCTGCCAGGCTCTCACCTTCCACGGTTCCTATAAAATGCTGTTTTTAACTCCACAGATACAATGTACAGCCCAATTTGATTCTTCCCCTCTACTCTGCTCAGCTGAGTTCCCACCTGGATCTCAGGTGGGATCCAGCTCTGGCATCCACCAGCACAAGAAGGACATGGAGCTGTTGGAGCAAGTCCTAGAAGAGGTCACAAAGATGTTCCAAGGGCTGGAGCACCCCTCCTATGGAGATAGGCCGAGAAAGCTGGAGTTGTTCAGCCTGGAGAAGGCTCTGGGGAGATGTTACAGCACCTTGCAGTACCTGAAGGGTCTCCAGGAGAGCTGGAAAGGGGCTTTTGACAAGGCCATGGCATGATAGGACAAGGGGGAATAACTTTAAACTGCCAGAGGACAGGTTTAGATTAGATTTTGGGAAGAAATTCTTTACTGTGAGGGTGGTGAGGTACTGGAACAGGTTGCCCAGAGAAGCTGTGGATCCCTGGAAGTGTTCAAGGCCAGGTTGGATGGAGCCTTGAGCAACCTGGTCTTGTGGAAGGTGTCCCTTGGCATGTCAGGGGGCTGGATTTAGATGATCTTTAAGGTCCCTTCCAACCCAAACTATTTTATGATTGTATGAAATTCAGTCCACTGTGGGCACAGAACATGCTCAATGACAATGGGAATTGCAATGTTCTTGGGCTTGGCTGTGAAGTATTTGCAAGATGAGAGTACAGGAGAGAGTACAGTGCTGTAATTTTTGTTCAAGTGGCTTTAAAGGAAAAACCAAGAAAGCACCCAATCAGATATCAGCTCTGAAGTGGTCAGTGTTTATGTAACAGCCAATGGTTATTTTAAGGCCAGAGGATGCCTGTAGAGCAGAGATGATGATGAGATAGAGTTAAATTTTAATACATATAAAGTCCTGGACAGGAAAGGATAATCTTTCAAAGAGAGTGTGTACAGCTGCTCACACTTGTTCACTAACCCTTCCAAAATGTGTCCTGTGGGAATTCCCACACAACACCAAGTAATTTGCAGATCCAGGAAGAAGCCACACTGCTGAATAACAGATGTTCAAGTCACCACTCATCCTCTGCCCCCTTGGATGGTGAGGCTACAGTGGTCTTGCTCCACACCTGCCCTTCTCTCCCCACTCCCAGTCCTCTCACTCGCGCCTTGCTCGACACAGACACCTTGATTCATTTTTCATGAATACAAATGTGTGCACATAAAGTGCATGGTGAGGAAAGAAAGGGATTAGAAACACCTGGTGGGAGCTTCTGGGGGAGAAATGCCTTCAGGAAGGTGAACCCAGAGCATTTTTACCTCCACCGTGTATCAGGTGATGGGCAAAGGGCTGAGGGTGGGGCTGGGGGCTGTGCATCCCTTTTATACCCTCCACCTGGGGCAAATCACCTTCATCTTAGAGGTGTAAAGTCCTTCTGCTGGTGCCAGTGAAGGGAGGAACAGTGAGTGGGACAGGAGCCCTCTGGGGAACAAGGAAAGAGGAGCCCAGAAGATGTGCATGGGAAAATTCCCTCAGGGAAGGGTGATGTGGGTAAGTCTTTGGGACCACACCAGTTGGGCTGTGATAAACCAGGCTTTGCTTTTCTCTGTGAATGCAGCACCTTGGGTAGATTTAACCTGCTCCGTTTTTCCCTCATTGCAGTTCATGTCACAAGATCCATTTGTTGACATGTCAGTACAAAGTATCCCGTTGATCCATAGTGCTGTACGCTTCTGACTGGAAGGCCACTTTTCCTCTCTGTATGCAGCTCCTCACACCACACCTCAGTGTGCCTGCACATCTATTCAAGGCTCCTGAACTCAGGGAAAGACAGCTTTTATGGAATGTCAGTCTGGTGGCTCTTCTAAACCATGTTACAGAAATAGAAGTTGAAGACACAGGGTTTCAAAATTGAACCAAAATTCACAGTATCACTTTTGCATGATACCTAAATATGAGGACCACAGGAACCTCTTGTCCTGGGGAAAGACTGATAAGAGACTAGGGTCTGGCATTCTGCTAGGCCTAAAGAAATAGTTGCTGTAAATTAACATAACAAAGATAAAATTGTATAATGGTTTTCATCCTAACTTGGTCAGCAATTTGTTACAATTTTCAGCTTTTGGGATGAAATTTTCTGGGCTTGTTTTCAAACTGAGAAAAAAAGCACACAAATGTGTGCAAACTTGTTTAAATTAAATATTATTATTTAAATATTATTAAATAATCTCTGTATCTAATGAGAGATAGGAAACTTTTCTCCCATTATTACTTCCTATAATTCCTTCAATGAATGTTGATGGAGCAGACACAGCTGGTGTTACACATTGAAATGTGGGCCAAATGTGCCTGATTTCATATGAGCTATTGCTGTTGTTTTGGCCTCATGATTTTTTTAAGGTTTTATCTTATTTTTTTTTTTGAGGTCTGCAAAGCTAGCAAGTTCCATGAGCCAAAACTCTGGTTTGAGAATTGTATCAACTGCTCAGGATTTTTTAAATTATTGTAATTTATATTAGAAAAATTAACCCCAGGAAATTCTTCCCCAATTTCCCCGTGCCTGTACTCCTTCTCCTTTGGGTGCATCTCAGACAGGAGCTGGTCTGTGGTGGCCCAAAGAGGTCTGGCAGCCCTGTGGCACTGGCAAAGCTCATTTCTGCCGGTACAACCCAAACGTTGGCTTTGTAACTACCAGCAGTGTGTCAGCAAGGAAGAAGAGACACAGAACTGAATTTGATTGCTGAGGCTGGAGAAGATCTTTAAAGGCCCCTTCCAAACCAAACTATTTCTATGACTTATTCTGTGGCTGGTAAATTCTGTTCACATGGTGCAAAAAGTTGTATAATGGCCTGTGTCCCTGGGTGCATCAGAACTGGCATTAACTCATCTCCTGCTCAGCAAGGCGCTGTGGTGTGTGTGCATTAAAACAAAATTAATGTCATTCTTCTGCAATAAACCAGATTTATGTCTGCACCAGGTATATTTTCTAGTATATCAAATCCAGTCAGAATGAATTTCATGGGCTTGTTGTGTTCTTAGTGCCATGTTTTAAACCAAATAAAAGATGTTCAAATGGCGATGGTAAAAACAGCGAGAGCAGGCCTGAAAATCAGCCCCTTGTTGCTTTCACTTACACACAGACCTTGACATTTGAGCTGGTGGAATTTTCCAGAGATACATAAAATTAGACTTTTGTATTTGTTTTTATTTTCTATCTGCCATTCATTTTGTTTGCCTTGGTTAAGTTTCCAATTTTCCTTTTATACAGTCCCTGCATGCTGGTTAAACATACTTGGTGGGAACATTCTTGCTCGGTTTGTAGGAAGATGCTTTGCTCAGGGGGACCTGATTGGATCCCAGACTGCAAATAGCTGCAACTGGAAACTTGGGATATATTTTCCTTCTTGAAATCAGGTCCACTAGCAAATAACATGGTCTAATTATCATACCAGGGAGAGCCAGGATAGTAGCCTGCTCTATTTAATGGCTAAAAATGCAGGGTTGTAAACTGTATTCTGTCCTCTGCCAGTGACAGTTTCAGGCATTTCAACACCTCAGGTAACCCCCCTGTGCCCACTGGAGTGATGGTGATTTGCCTCTCCATGCTGTCATGTACCTCATTTAGCTCAGTCTTGTAAATATTAAAATCCTCAGACAGCTCAAAGAGTTGCTTCTCCACAGATCATGCTCCTAAACCACTATTTCAATCTTCAGAGCTTCTTTTGCTGTTGCTGAAGGTAGTTTTTTTCATAAGCAGAAACTTTTTATCAGCTCAAAAGTTTTGCTGTTTTCTCAAGAAATGGATTCTTAACCTAATTGCTGTTAGCGAAGCCACTGACACTGCAGGTGCAACCCTGCCCCTGGGCTTAGAAACTCTGTTGGCAGAAGAAAATGAGCTTTGAGGAATAACATGCTTGCTTTGGTTCTAATTATCTCATGTTCAAAGCCCAGAATTATTTCAGGAGTTCATTTGATTGGTCTTTATAGATTAGGTAAAACTGATCTTGGTTCCAGTTCATATCTACCCTGTGGTGACTGGATATCCAGGATATTCCCAAGTGCTTGCACAATCCAGTGTCTTTCCATTTAATTTGAGAGTGTTTTTCTGGCTTGTGGTGTGCTCAGAAACTTGTCCTCTTTCCACTCTGAAAGTTGATGTTCATGCAGTTTAAGTTTTTATATAGGTTGTGCCATCCATTTCTAAAAATAACACATAAATGTGTTAAATGGAAAGCTAATATGTCATTTTGGGAGTTTGCAACTCCCCTAATACTTTAGAGGACATGAACTGTTTTCATGAACAGTTAAAAGCAAAAAAGCATTTTCCCCATTAGAGCAGGCAACCCTCTGCTCAAGGCAAATTCAGGGGGAAAGGAGGATTTGTCCCTCCAAACCAGCCCTGGAGACAGGTGAGCTACAATTCCAGTCTCAGACCAAGTAATCCTCTTCTCTGCTTCAGGAAGTGTCCACTGATAGGGAAGCTGGGCTGTGTGGGGCAGAAGGGCCCTTGCCTGGGTTGGACACAGCACCTAATCCCAGCTGCAAGAACAATGTTTTCTGCAATATGCAGGTTTCAATTAATAAATTGGCAGACTCTAGGCAGGGAGTGTGAACAGCCTGTAGAAATGAGCTCCTGGCAGTGCTAATGGGTCTGCACCCAGCTCTCAGTGTGCCACGGAGATTTCCTTTTCACAGCTGTCCCACTTTTCCCCTGCCAGCCATGGAAGTTATTTGGGGTGAATAAATAGCTGGAAGCAAGAATGGGAGGGAGGGCATGTGGTCAAGATGCAAGTTTGCATCGTGAAGGACATCAGAAGTCACTTCCTTGCAGGCAGAAGTACTGAGAAGTGCCTGACACGAGTATTCCCGAGGGATCTGTCCCAGAGAGTCCCAGTTTCCAAGTTCTGTTCCAGCCACTCACCCCACCTGGCACCTTGTGCCTGCAGCCTGGGCACAGCATGGAGATGTGGCAGCAGAGCAGAGGGGCAGCAGGAAGGAGATGCTTTTCCAGTCAGCTCCTTGCAGTGGTTTGTAGAATGATGGTGTTGTATTTAGGTTCATTAGAGGGCTGAGGAGGTCACCTTGCCATGACGAGGGAGTGACTGTCACATCCATGTGGTAACAGTCTATTCTTGCCCAGCACAAAGCAGATTTTAGTATTTGCTTGATGTTAGGGCATTGCCCTTATAAACATTAAGCCTGTATTGAACTTGCTGAACTTGCTGACAGGGGAGTGATGGTTATATGTCCTCAGTCCTTAGGCTTTGAATCGTGTTTAGTAGGAGGTGTCCGTACAATAAAATGAATATGGGGTCATGAGGTTGGTCCAGCACAGGACATTAGGCCTGTGGAAGAGAGAAACACCTGGGACATCTCTCCATAGGATGGCCTTTCAAGCCACTGAAATAAAATTTATTGTCCAGAAAGGCCCTGTATGGCTGGAAGTTCCCAGGGGAGCTGAGAGTGAGATGCCAACAGCAGCAGGGCTCTGTGGGTCCTTCACCATGTCACCCCAGAGAGCCAAAGTGTGGCCCAAACTGCACTACAGCATAAATAAACCCCATAAAGATGGTTAGGGAATTAATGAACCAGTCAGCCAGGTCTCCATACATGTACAGATGTGAAGCAACTATTGAAAAATTGACTAAAGCCACAGGAATGAAAAAGCTGAATATGATGACGTGAGAAGCTCTGATTAATGCAGGTCATGAAAAGTATTTTCAGTGACTGCTTTAACCAGGAAAGAGTTGTAGGTGAGGAGAAGCTTTGCTCTGTGTGTTTCATCAGCTGGGAAAACAAATAGGTGAGGGAAGGGAGCGAGGTGGAGACTAAAGACAGAAAATGATGTGAGTGGGATGAGCAGCATGGCCTCATATAGCCCACAGCTCAGGGTGCTGGCCACACGCCTTGGGGAGGGGGCTGAGGGGACTTACCCTGGTAGGAAGATGGAGAAAAGGGAACATCATGATCATGAGAGAGCTTTTCCTTTCAGTGCAGGCAGAGAAGTAAGAAAAAACTCAGTAAAATGAAACTGTGGGGAATTCAAAACCAATAGGAAGGTGGGTGCTTTCACGCAGCATGAGCCTGGTGGGTCACAAATACATCCCCCTGCCCCTCAGCCTGGCCCAGCAAGTGTGGGATAAAGCAAATCAGGAGCTGTACTGAGCACACTGTGTTTGCTCATATTTTGTATTCATTAATCCACCCATTCATTCATGAGCTGCCTTAAGGTGTTGCCAGAGTTAAATCCTGAAAAGGGTACACAAACAAACCCAGCATGCAGAACCCTTCCTCGAAGGGCTGTGCAGCAAGCAAGCCCCAGGGAAAGATGAGAGGAATGCAGCAATCAGAGCATAACTCACTCTGTTAGTAATTTTTTTGACTCTATCTCATGGAGAGTTTATTTTGGCAACTGTGGAGCACAAAAAAACCCCTGAGTATTCCAGTTGTGAGTACTGTATATCCTTCCTGATCTGGAGAGAACTGCCTGGATGGGATAGGGCCGGGTCATTTGTAATGGATAGAGTCCATGGATGGAAGGACAAGCCTTTCCTGACAAAACCATGGAAAAACTTTCTAGCTTGACAGCAGACAGAAGATTGCCGACAGGTATTTTCTAGTGGAATTAATCCTGGAGGAAGATTTGTGTAGAGACTGACAGTGAATGTGGAGCTATATTCAGTTCCAGAAGGGACGGAATTTCTGCAGTGTAATAACTTCAGTGTGTCAGAGATATTGCTGCAGGACCCTGTAGGGAGACAAGGCACAGATGTGGTTTTCTGAGAGGCAGCAAGGAAAGGCAATTGTGGGTTGGGTGATAGCTGACTACAAATACCTACTCACCTCCCCATAAGCTGGGAAAACCTGCAGCTCCCACCATACTTAGGTGCTCAGGGGGGACAAACACCAAGCTCAAAAAGAAATACAACATCAAAATAATCCACCTCTTGCCACTCTTTATTGATGTGCAAAGAAGGAGCATCTTACAAAGGTCTTTTGAAGAACTGATCCAAACTAACAGTCACTTGCAGCATGCTCTTGCAAAAGCTTGTGGGAGTGCTGTGGAAACGTTATCTGCTTTTCTCTTTTCATGTCCCTTTATGTGGCAAAGGAGTGTGTCTGGATCAGCCCCCTTTGCTTGGGCCACAGGAGCAAAGATGATGTAGCAGGAAGCATCAGAGAGCCCTGTAGTTATCCTCAATGCATCTGTGTCCCTCGAGCAGGCAGGACGGGCCAGACCATCCTTTAGTGCAGGGAGCAAATTATGAGCAAAGCCCAGATTGTTCCTTCACCTGGATATGCACCTCTACACGGCAGTTACAAGACCTGAATGTCTTCAAACATGTGTCCTCCTGCTCTACAACAGCAGATTAATTTATATTTTTGAGTCATCTGAGTGGCAGGTGCTATCAAGGTCCTTGGGGCTGATTAACCTTGACAGAGGAATGAAAGATGGTAGATTGGATAGCACACTGTGGACAGGCTGCCTATGCTGTGAGTAGTTGGACACTGGAATCTTTGCTCCCCAAAACTCATCTTGAACCTGATTGTGAGCTGGAGTCTGTGCAATTAAGACAATTAGTGATCTTGGGCCTGTGTGGGCTTCAGCCTGCACTGGGTACCCAGCTGAAACGTGGATGCAGGACCTGAATGAAGGTACAGTGAAGCTAATGAAAATACAGATACCACGGATACTTCGTGCCCCCAGGAAAGACCCATGGTGTTGGTTCCTCAAAGGAAAAGTTGGTTTAAGCAAGTGTTTCTTTATAAGCATCTCTTTATTCCCTTGCATTGAACTCCACCATTCTGTGTCCCAGGCCAAAAGCTGAAATTCATCAAACCTACTGGAGGTCCCAGTTAGAGGCATTACTTTACTTAAGCTTTGGTCAGTGTGTAGGGCAGCTTTCATGGTCATTTTGTTGGTTGAACTGTCTCAAGCCCTCTTGCTCATCTTCCCCCACAGCCTTTTGGACCCTCAGTCTTGTAAGGCTCATCAATTACAAGCAAGAATCAATACTCTCTGCAGGCCAAATACTTTCAGCCAAACCTGAATAACTGTTTAGTTACAGTCTTCTCTATAACTGAGGTATTTTCCTCTACAGATGATCAGAAAATTTGTCTTCTCAGAGAAAATTTTGGCTGAGCTCATAAGTAATTTTAATTCTCATGACTGTGGAATAAACTTTTGTTTTGGCAGCTGCAGTGTCCAGCCTTGTTAATTTATTTCTTTGTGAGCTCTGAAGAGCTTGGATTAAGCCCCAAGAAGTGGACCATAGCAAACGTGAGAGAAGAGCAAATCTCATTTTCCCTGTCTCTCTGAGCCTGGGGGCTGCACCAGGGATTGGTGGTGCAGAAACACCTCCTGCCCCACACAGGTGTTCAATCAATTAACCTTTCCTACCTCTTGTCCACACAGTGTCTGAGGATGGAGGGAGATCTCCAGTAGGGTCAGCTGTGCAAGCTTCTTACTGATTTTGGAGGGTCTTGGTAGGCTGAATAGTACAGGCACACAGCAGAGAAATAGGCTGCAAGAGGAATATAAAACGCGAGAGTTTTGGTGGGCTTGTTCTGTTCATCATTCTATGAAACATCTGTTTCATTTCAACAGTAGTAACAGGCTGGATGTTGCTTTGATCCACTATTGCAATTCCTATTTGTGTTACTGTAAGGGCTGAAGGTTGATGGTGACATCTCTCCTGATTGCTGTGCACATTGCTGCTCTCTGGCACTGACACCAGCAGCAAAACATTCCAGTTTGACTGGCAAATCTACCCAATCTCCTGCTCACAAAACAGCTCTGAAAGCTTCTGTCCCCTGGGAATGCCAGTGTGTTTGGTTTATGGGGCTGCCTTGAATAAAGGACTGCAAATGCTGCTGTTGAGAAGAAAGTCGTACTGCTGCTAGGCATGGTTTTTGGTCCTAGACTTCTTTTTTTCCAGGAGCCTCTCCTTATAATTTCTCTCTTTGGTGACTGTGTTATTTTGGTAGGAACATTCATTTTGCCTTTTCTTGGCAATATTATCAAGATACTAATGTCATAAGCAAAAACTTTGGTTGAGAGTCGCAAGGAGCACTGACATTACTCCAGCAGTGGACAGCAAATGGTTAAATATATTAAATTTGTTTGTATGCTTTATATCAGAATAACTGCCAACTTATACTCCAAAGACTACTTCAATTGCACACACAAGCTATAAGAATGCCTCTGATAAGCTTTATCTTGGACAGTGTTTTTGCAAAGAAAGCCACTTCAAATGAATTATTGCAAGTTTCCTCCTTCCCTGAGTAAATTACTTCATTCATTGTAAATTATGTCCCTGCAAATTTTGAACTATTTGTGCTCCTGTGAAAAGGTTTTTCCTCTGTACACTTTGTGCATTTCCTATTATTCCATGGCCAGAAGAGTCCTTCCTGGTGACTGGGTTCATGCTGAAGAAATCTGTGGCCTGTGCCGAAAACTAATCATAGTAAATGCTGAGATTGTTTCAACTGTTTCATGTGTGTGTTTATCCAGAACCTGGCTAAACATTAATACAGATGAAATGGGAATGGTTTGTTTTCCTGTGACTACATCCATTCCATGGATACTTCCATGTCTTGAAGAGTTGACTCTGGTTGAGTGTTTCATTGAAGTAAGTACCGATGAATGTGCTATTTTTAGAAGAATCTGACAAAATAATAGATCATTGCATACACCCCCATATGAAATAAAACCTGTGTTGTAAATACTACCTGTGATTATCAGAAACAAAAACATTTCACAAATTAATTAATTTGTAGCTGTTTAATGCTGTTATAATAATATATGTTTCTATTCCTGATTTTTGCTGATTATTGTGAACACCACAATAAATTGGCTTTGTACAGTACAAGGAAACAGTAAAACGGAAAACTGCAATTCCTAAAAGCTGTCATGAAAATACTTCCAGTAGTGGGTGGCCAAATAAAAAGATGTTTAGTAAACTTGAAAACAGGCATACAAGGACATGCCCGTATGGATGGGTGCAAACAGATGTGAACTCCCTTGCTCTCCAAGCCAACTGGGCACAAGCCAGCTTCATCAAGAAGCCATGAAGCCATGCTCATGCAGTGCTGGGCTTAAATATTCCACCCTGCCTGTTAGGGGCCTGTTTTAGTTCCCCTGAAGTAGCCAGAGAGCTCATGCAAGCTCGGTGTGATGCCGAAGCCAGCGCGAGTCAAGCTGGTTTGGAAGGCAGACAGAGGAGCCCGTGTGTGTCTGCTCCCATCTGTGCAGACATGCCCTAAACCAGGCTGGGTGAAATTTGGAGCCTTAATTAAAAACTATGTTAATTAATTCAATAGGCCAAAATTTTGCCTGCTGCTGGCACGGATCTGTATTGGACAAGAAGAATGTTTTTCCACTTCCCAAGCAGACAAAATATTGGAGCTTGTGTCTTTGAAGTTGGAGATGACAAAACTAACTTAGATTATTTCTGCTTGAAAACGCCTTTCTTTGTGTTTCCATCTCAGGTTGGGTGCTCACGTGGTTCCCATCCCCACAGTGCCTGGACATCTTGTGTTTTTTGATGTACAGCTCTGACAACCCCTGTGAGAAGGGAACATGCTGTTTTTTCCCTTTGGGTAGGTGGGGAACAGAGTCCCAGAGACAAAAGGGAGATTTCCCCAAGGCTACAGTGCTGTCTCATGCGGTGGCATCCTGAACTAGCTCCTCCAAGGAGTCATGAAATGTCTCAAGACTCCTTTAGAACTTCCCTTTGGGCCTTTTTCATACAGAAAATGTGGCCACTTTGCTTTTCTAAACTCTAACAAGTCACACACTGACCTGGCAGCATGGGCGGGTCCCACAGCTCCAGGGCCACTGGTGGACATGAGTGGCCAATACATGGTCATTGCCCTGGCCTGTGACCATTCCCACAGCTTCACTGTGACCATTTCTCAGCACAGAGTTGGTCTACATTAAGTCACTCTCTCCAACATGGTGTCCTGGCACCATCTGGGGAGCACAGAGCTGTTCCCGAAACTCATCCTCTTGGGGTGAGGAGAACATTCACTCACCCAGCCTCTCCTGTGTGCCCAGGCCTGGGGGACAGCCCCTTGTCCTGTTTTATTTGGATTTTTAGGCATATCACTTCATTTGTAGAATGCTCCCATGGACTTTCCAGGGAAATGAGGACGCTGCTTGACCTCACGCTTGGGTGGGACAGGATGTGGGAAGGAACAGTGCACGGTGGGAAAGCATTATGAGCCCCTTTGGGGGAGAGTGACCTCATACCGATGACCTACAAGCAGCAAAGCAGGCCAAATTACTGCAATAAACTATTAATTGAGAGGAGATTGCCATAATGTTACTAAAATATTTCTGTGCTGTTTTTCCACCACTGCTGTCAGGGAAGCTGAACTATCAAGCCATGCATCCTAGACAGGATTGTGCCTTTATTCAGGTAAAACCTTTGCACTGGCACAGCTTTTGTGGCAGTATGCAGTGGGAAGAGCTGGGATGGGATGTGGCAAAGCAGGGACTCAGACATCTGAGGACTGTGTAGCTGGCAAACACGGCATGGGCATTCACCTCATCTGAGGCAGCACGAACTCTCAGGGTCTCCACTGCTTTGCAGGTGCAGGGGGGAGGTGTGTTTTTAGGGCACTTCTTAATTCCCAAGGTAGGCAGATGCGCTTTGAAGCAGCTGAGGTTTCTGAGCTGTTCTCATGGCTCCTCCGCTTGCCTAAGGACAGGGAATGGGGCTGGGCTTCAAACGATGAGTTGAATCCTGCCCTCTTTGAAGTCCCTGGCAGAAATTCCCAGTACCAGCTATGAGATCTGCGTGGCTGAAGGGGCTACAGCAGAGCAAAATTCCTTGTCTGGCCAGTTTAACTGGGGAGCCTGGGACTTCTTGGTCTGGGGGGATGTGATGGGGCACATCACCTGGGTTGGTCAGGCTGGGGTGCAACAAGCTGCATGGATCCATGCCCAGAGGACTCATTAAAGCACCCTGTTAGAATTTAATACAACTCATCCCTATCTCCTTTCTCTCCTGAGAGCCCACACTGCTGTGACCAGCACTTGAATCCTGGGATGTATGGAAATAGTTTAACAGGCTTCAGGAAGGGGTTGCAGTGTTGAAAATTAGAAAAATACAGTATCTCATAGAGACAGAGCCAATCGGATCTGGAAGCCGTGGAAGAGAGAGAAAAACATTATCAGCCTCTTGGCATGGGAATGTTTGCATGTGTGTTTGCTTGGCTGTGCTTCTGATAGATGCCTTGAGCTTCTGTACGTGGTGCCTGGCACAGCTGGGGTGGGGAGATGCAACAGGCAGAGGAACACATGTGGCTGCTGCTGGTTGGTCTTGATATTTTGGACAGGTAAAGTGGCTCTGCATCCTCCAGCCACTTCTGTAAGCTTGTCCTCTGCTTAGTTTGCATGGTCTGGCACAAAGCTCTGTGTAGGTGGTAACAGACCAGCAGGCTGCAGCCAGGCAAGAGAAGGGACTGTGGAGCATCACAGCCCTGGATATATTGCACTGGCCCAAATGTGTGAAAATGATTGTAAAAGCTTTACTGTGTAGTCACTGGTGACACAGATCAAGCACCCCAGATGTTGTGCTTGTCCCCTGCCCTTTAACACGAAGGACACCAACAGGAATCTGCCCAAGTTTGCCTTCATTTCTCAGGGCTGCACTGGCACAAGCTGCCCCAGGTCCCTGCTGCCCAGCATTTGCTCCAGCAGCAGCTGTGTGCAGTGCTGCTCCCAAGGAGTCTCTGCTTTGTCAGCTGGATGGATGGTCCCAGCTGGCTTGAAAGGCAACACCACGGCTCCACGATGTGTCTAATTCTTTTTAATTTGTTCCTCATTATGCAAAATTTCAGGCATATGTCTAATGCCATCTTACATTTAGACCCATATAGTAGATGTTTGCAGGACTGCAAAATCCGTGAGACTGAGGATTTTGCCCCCTGCCTACTTGAGTGCTGTTGCTGTTCCTCTCTATAGTCTATTCCTCCCCCTGCCAAGACAGATTTGCTGCTATCAAAGTCCTGCAGCTGACATATTTCTAATCATCCCTTCATTGCAGTCTATCTTCTGTAAACAATTAGTGAACCCCTTTTGGGATTTGGAGTCATTGTTCTAACTTCCTAAT
This sequence comes from Aleadryas rufinucha, assembly GCA_013397815.1. Lineage (NCBI taxonomy): Eukaryota > Metazoa > Chordata > Aves > Passeriformes > Aleadryas > Aleadryas rufinucha. The sequence continues at coordinate 512,476 of VZTH01014955.1, read as the reverse complement.
TATTTATCTTTTTTTGGCTCTTTTATTGCTTGGCAAGAAAGATTTAGTGTCCAGGAGACATTAGTACACTTGCTCTCCAAGTTCCTGCACTTTGGTTAATCACTCCAGCTGAAACCTGTTGATACTGGATGATTTCTGTAACTTTATTATATGAGTCTTTACAGCACATTCAACAAAGGAGCAATAAATGAGCTTGGTGGCAGGCATATTTCTGTGATGGAAATTGCTTTTGCCTTTGGGACAGGATCCAAAGACCACTGAAGTGAGTGAGATTCTTTCCAGCAACTCAGTGGGTTTGTTCTGGTTGCCAATGGAGGGACTGTCACCCAGTCACTGATGGCTGGGACTCCTTTGCTCTCCTTGCACCCTCGGCCACATCTTGGTCCCTGGCATGAACTGCTGGTGAAAAGCCTGAATTACTGAACCTGGATCTCTGGGGGATGTAAGGGAAGCCAATCAATCTGAGCTGTGCTCAGTAACTTTGCTTTAAAAAGTTCTCCCCTGAGGAACCTCAGTATTTACAGTGTTGTTCTAGACTAAGTTGTACAAAGCAAAATTATTTTTGATTTATTTTTCCTCCCAATGTAGCTGTGATTATTAATCACTACTTGCACAAAACCAGAGCACAGCCACTAGCTAGGTTTGCTGCACAAGATTACTCAAGGAATCTCCAAATCACCTTTGGGTGATCTCAGGTACATCCACCACAACAAACTGAGTCAGACTGGCCTGTTTTGACTGCTCACGTTGGCCTTCTCCTTTTATCTCCTCAGGTTGTGCCACCCTTGTACCTACATGCTGAAAGCTTTCTTTGTTAAACTGGTGAAAACTAATTACTCACCAGACTTGGAAAGGTTCTGCTGTCCTGTCCTGGCAAGCTGCCCCTCTCAGCTAGTCCTGGGCATCATCTTCTGAACTCTGAGGAGAAGGGATTCCTCCCTCCATTTTTTCAGGCATTTCGGTGTCAGCATTACATAATTCATGTATTGCTCAAGCCATGTTAACATTGCTCTTTTTCTTGATCACTCCTTATTAAAGTGCTATGTCAGCATATTAGTTTGTGTTCTTTCCCATTAGCTTCCAAGAGCTTGGCTCAATATTTTACATATGTTAGTGCTCTCCTCTGACCAGTTATGGGTCAGTGTGTGAATAATCTTTATGCAGGAAAACCAAACATCCACACACTGCACAGGGAATCATACAGGGTGGTATTAATGAATTTCATGAGGGGAAGAGCAGAGGAAACACTGAGATTTGGTGCCCAGATTGCTCACTTCCAGCCAAAATCATTTGATGGATCTTTGTTTCAGCACCAGGGAATGTTCCTTGCACTCTGTTCCTTGTTTTCTGGTGGCCAGGGATACCTCTTCCTTCAGTAAGAAGAGACACACTCCTCTGGAGGAGAATTTGCATCTTCAGTGGTTGTACTTGCCTTCTGGAGAAGCCCATCTCTGGCCACTGACCACAGGGGAAGCTTAATGGGACCCTTATCACACTCACCACCTCAGAGAAGCCTGACATTGCCTTTGGAAGTTACTTCTGCATGGACTAGAGGTGTCTGTTATGGCTGGAGGCCCAAAGTTTGGACTTGGTCTGATGCACAAGAAGAGTTAATCATTTCTGTCCATTGAAAAACTGGAGAAAGCAGTAATGCTGTGCTGTCCTCACTCCTCCCCAGGCCTATAAAGTATCCATGTGGGATATGGGAGACTCCCATGAGTGATTTTCATCTGCTTGATGGGACTTGAACTTGCTTTTCCCAAAGAAATGTCCAAACAAAGCTCTCAAAGCCTCTCCCAGACTCTGAAACTGTTAACGACGTTCCCATTTGTATAAAATAATTAAATTGCCAGTGGAACGGTTCAGGTCTCTCCCCTTCCCAGCTGAAAGCCCTAATAACAGGGTGTAGTGATTCAGGAAACCTGCCCACACAATCTGTGGCTTTTGTTTGAAGGTCTGAGGTCTCAAAGCCTACCTGCGTCAAGAACCCGTTCCTGGCTGGGTTACCAACCCCCACCAGGCTGTGTCCTTCAAACAGGGTCTGTTAAGCACAGTGGTCCTCCCTTCCAACAAAAGCATCATGGACAGCAGCTTGGGACCTCCAGAGAAGCAGTTTACTCAAGGAGGTCACCTTGCCTGTGGGCACACCAGGCAGTTCTTCATAGTGGACGACACCCGTTTGAAGGGAAAGCTTGAAAAAAAGGGGCTGGTCTGGAGGGAAAGCTTTTCCCCAGATCAGGCTCAGAGGAAACTGCCTGGCTCTGCAGTTTCATGAGGACAAAAGGATCCCGCTAGGAGGGTGAACTTTGTGTGCTCCAGTTCAGTCTTGATTTTCAAGGTTGCATTCAGCAAAGCCATGAGTTTTCCATACCCTCTGTGCCATAGGTTTGTTGCTGAGGACAGCTTGGTGGGCCATGAAGACTTAGACCCATTCTGTAGCAAGTATAATATTTCACTCCAAATTATATTTTCCTATTAGAAGTGATATAAATAAACAGTAAATTTTTTTTGTGCAGTCAGTAAGAAGCCCTGTATTTCATCGGCATTTGAACAGGGATTCATTAATGTTCTAGTTATATTTTAACACATTTTCCTAAGCATTAAAAAAGTCCATTCAATTTGCAGTAAAATATTTTATTTTCTGGTTGGGAGTTTCTATTTTAAACACACACATTGTGTGTGAGTTTATATATTTTTATATACATATGTATATGCAGATGCATAAAATATATGTGTGTGTGTGTGTTTTATATAATATAGGCCTGTGTGTGTCTATATTATATTTGGCCTGCATCCACTCAGGCCTGACTGCCCTGAGCTTAGAAACTAAACAGTTGCAGGCTTGGCTGGTGCTGGGATGGGGGACCACCTGGGAACCTGGGTGCTGCAGGGGCTGGCCAAGGAGCCGTGGTTAAACACTTGGTGAATTTTAGACCACAAAAATTGCATGAGTGGAAAGACTTCATTTGGCACCATTTTTGCTGTTGAGCTGATGGATGGGAGATTAAAAAAAAAAAAAAAAAAAAAATCTCTCCTCCTCATGAGTGGGTGTGGTGGCTTAGATGTCTGAAGAGCAGAGCCTCCCTACCCTCCGGAGCTTACACTCTGAGGCCTTGAACCTGAAAAAATAAAAACAAATATGCTTAACAGTATGCATGTGAGAACTTGTATAACTGTTCACAGGTCTGGATCCCGGGGGCGGCTCTGAGAGCTCTGTGCAGGGAGCCAGAGCTGGGCCTGGGCATCCAGGGAGGCTCCAGTGAGGAGCAGGCTGTCCCCTGAGTTTTGCCTTTCTGGCTTGAGTGTGGTGAGGATGTCCGTGGTGCTGGCACTGGGATGGAAACACGAGGTGTTGGAGCTCCTCTTCTTTTAAGGACTGAAGCTGGTTTTACTTTTTTATATTTATTTATAAATATACATATGAATGTGCCTGAAGACCGGTGTATGCATGTTTCCTGCCATCTCGTCCCTTTGCAGGCACCAGGGGAGGAGTGCTCGGAAGGGGTGAGAACATCATCCCAGGGGGTTCAAAAGAAATTTGAGGGGAGCATTTTTCTTTGGTTTATATCATTCCTGGAACTCCTTTTTCATTCCCTACAGATAGGAGTGTGCCTGCACTCAAAGGAGCCCAGGGGACAACAGCACATGGCTGTGGGACAGCCTTGTCCTGACCAGCCTTTGGGATGCTGCTCATCACCCTTGGGGTCACCTCTGGGGTCAGTGGGGTGTGTTTTGGGGATGCTTTGCAGAGCCGGGATGCATCTGCTGTGTCTCCGTGAAACCTTTGGCACAACCTGCTGCCAATGCTCTGACAAGGATGATTTCATAGCAGATAGCTCACGGCTAGTTATTTAAAGCTATATACATAGCAGGGGCTAGCCCTGGTGCTGTGTCTGGCGGGTTTCACCCCCAGTGCAGTGCCTACAAAGGCCCCCGGACAAAAGCAGAGATATGAATAAGGGCCAAGGATCATTACCTTGGGCAACAAAAGCTGTCCTGGAGACAAAAATAGCACAGAAAGAGCCCACAAAAGGCAGAAAATCCTTCCTTCCTGCCAGCTCCTCTCCGGGCCTTGCCTCCAGCGCAGGGGAGTGCAAGGGCAGGCGATACCCTCGGCTGAGGAGCTCCAACAAAGAGCCATCGGCACAGCCCCGGCCCCGGGCTACCTTCGCAGCCCCGCCGTGCCCTTCCCTGAATGCCGCCCCATTGTGCGGGGACACAATGGCGGAGAACCCCACGGTGACACTGAATGAGTTACAATGCCAACATCTGTGAGACAGTTTCTTTGCCGGGTGATGGAGAAGAGGCAATAAATTCCTGATAGGCTGACTTGGGAGAGCAGTCACCCATGGCAGGGCCGGGGCATGCGGGGATGGAGCCGCCTATTTAACGCTGCCGCATGTGTCCCCAGCTCCCTGCCCGCGCCTGGAAACGGGGGGTCAAATGCTGCAGCCCCCCTCTGACAAGGCCCTGGCGAAAGTCAACAGAGAATTAGGGACAGGCAGCAGCCACCGAGCCATTTAACTCATCTTCTTGTTGCCGTCTGCTCTTTGTTCGGCTTAATGTGAATTGACCCAGCGATTGTTGGACTGTCTAATTCTTCAAGCTGGAGCCTGGATGCCTGTTTTTTTGGTTTCTTGTGGGTTTTATTGTGTTTTTTTTATTTTAATGAAATGACTTTCTTCAGCTGCCTCGTCTCCTCAAAAGGGGTGAAGCTGCCTGCAGGGGTGATAGGAAGTATTGACAGCTGGAAGTTTGAGGAATGTGGGTGGAAATAAAATTGAATCAAGTTAGGTCTGGCCAGTGCAGATATCTGAGCTCCCCTCTCCTTGTTCATTAGGGTATGTAGCTACAGGGAAAGGATATTTTTTATTTAAAAAACAGCTACATGTGACCTTAAAACGGTTTCTCCTCTTAATACAGCCTATTTCTCTATCTAATGCAGGTTATGTGGTATCACCCAGTGGCTCCTGCAGCCAGGCCATTCCACCCGGCTGAGATATATCAGGTCTTTAATAAGAATGTAGAATTTCAGCCTTGGGCTGAGATAGTATTTTCTTTTCCTGCCAGATGTCCAGCTATTCATTATCAAAGATGAGTTGCCTACCAAAAATAAGACCTGGCATTTACATTTCCCAGTTTCCTGAAGATCTTGTAAAGAACACAGAAGCGCTGATTAACTATCCTGCTGCTAATTAATTATCGGGCTTTTAAGAGGCCATGGATATCCATATAGCAGCATGATCCCATGTATTTTTAGACATTCTTTCTACTACATTATACATCATCCTCTTGGGACTACTCCCCATCTGACTTGGGAAGAGTTACAACTTTCAGCTCTTGTTTTTTGCAAAGAGAAACCTAGCTTTTAAAGGTTGAACCTGTATAAACTTGTGGGAGAGCTAAAGCAAGTTTCCCTTCTGAATTCGAACGTCAGTATTTAGTGATGTGCAAAATTGTTTTTGGCAAAGTTCCTCTCCAGTCAACGCTCTATCTCAAGTTAATTATTATAATTTGACCTAAAACTGTTACATGTTCTGGAAACTCTCTGAGATTGAAGGAAAATCCTTTGAGTTCTTAATCCCTTAGCATGCCATCTAAAACCAACTAAAAGCTGATGCATTGATCTGTCTTTTGATCTTTTCTCTCTGAGACCATAATAAAACTGCTGATCCATGATACCCTCAATTTGTCAGCAAAAACACTGCATATTTGTTTATTTGTTGTTATATGGATCTTTAATTCAGCTTGGTATCCCTAAATCTCTTATCTCCTAGGAAAGATGCAAAAAGAATTGCAGAGTGTCCAAAAATAAAAATCCCTTCTAAAAAATCATTCATTGATGCAGTTACAGCCAGCAGAACCAGGAGGGCCCATTAGATCACCCAGTCTCATCCTGTATAAAATACAGAGGTCACAGAACTTCATCCATTTACTTCTGTATTAAGCTCAGTACTTTGTGTTTCACTGAATTGTATCTTTCAGAGAACTATGCAGTCTTAATGTTAACATGGAAAGAGAGAGAGAATCCCCCCAGGTAAAAGGCTGAGCACGCACAGAAAGTAGGGATGAAAAAAGAAATAACCCCTCCATTCCCTGCTATTAATATGACAATTTATTTAACATATATTTTGTCTTCTTTCATCCAGTGTCCATAAAACCTTCTGAAAGGTGACTTCTTTAATTTCCTTTGACAAATGACTCCATTATAAGTTAAACTGTGGAAACAGCAGCTGTCAGTCAGACTAAATGAGTTATATTTTATTCAGTTTCCTTAAAATGGCCATACCTGTTGTTATTACTCTCATTTTATTGCATAAGTGCTTATATTTGCCAGTCAGTAGCAGTGATCCCCTGGACTATAGTGGAATTATGGAATTGTGGTCCCCCACAGGAGTTGCAGCCCCCCTGCACAGCAAAGGATAAAGATGATCCTTCCTTTAAACAACTCATGCTGCACCATTTTTCTCGTTCAACCCCTGTAAGTTTCCTTTTCCTTGTCAGCAATGAGCCCCTCAATTTGCCTGCTTTGGCTCCACCATGTAGGCACTGGAAAGGACCAAGCCACACAAAAGCCACAGTATCTGAAGGGCTTGTTCAGTTTTATTCTAGGAGGTACAACTTGCTCAGTTAGGCCCTACGAGGCTCATCCTGCACCTGGGATACCTTGGTGTGATACCAGGGTTTGCCCCTTCTCATGTCCCAAAGTGGTGGACAAGCGGCTTTGCCTTGACACAGAGCCACAGAGATGACACTCTGGATTTGTCTTGCCCCTTTCACTTATTTAAATCTGTCCCTACATGGCTCAGAAGATCTGCTTGTCTCAGGGGAAGGAGCTCCTGTTGTCTGCTTGAGTCACTGGACTTCTGGAGGACCAGTGTGACCTCCTGGGTGGGATTGGTGTTTGGGCTCACTAACTTAACCTCCCACCATGGACCTGCTGTGCATTGTGGTGTGAAGCTCACCCTTTGTATGGTGCATTTAGGCTAAAAATTTGAAAACAGGGCCTCTCTTCTACTGAGAACATATTCAGTGTGTTTCAGGCTGCCTGGACACGCTGAACTAATGCAGGAGGTCAGTGTCTCATCATGCTTGGGGGGGAGGTGGTGTGGGTCTTTTGTCATCATGAGCATATTGGTGGGTTGGCATCTGCTCAGCCTCGGGTCTCCCTCTTCTGTAGGGTCCTGCTTGTTGTCCTGGATCCATGCCTGAGCTTGCACTGCTGTGTTCTTTCATCTGGGCTCAAGCTGATGGCATGGTCCTCCATTTATCCAAAACTCCTGAAAACTTTTCCTATGTGGAGAAAATGCAATTTTAGCTCAGAGGTAGCCACAGACTTTTTTCTCCTCTCCTTCACAGTGTCACTAATGGCCTGTCCAGAGCTCTCAGGGGATCCCATTGCCAGCTGTGGGCTGTGGGCAGAGAAAAGCCAGCATGTCCAGCCTGGCCCTGCTCTGCTGGTCCCCATGGCCACCCTGCTCTGCCCTGCAGTGACACTGCTGCCATTGCAGCTCTTTGAGTTGGCCCTCCACAGTCCCAGGAAGAAGGGTTTTCTTTAGGAATGGTTTCATTTGCCTCCAAAAACTACTTTTTTTGCTCCTAAAAGCAGTGGAAATCAGACCTGCTGTAAAGGGTTAAGCACCCAGTGCACTCACTGCCTGCTCTTTGGAAACTGTTCCATGCATTACCTTTACAAAATATTTCAGGGGATTTTGGTGTCTGTCTGAGTCATTCCATTAAAACCACTGTAGTAAAGAACTGAAGGTATCTTGTATTTCCTAAAGGGTGATTTTTTAAACTATTTTGATTTTCTTTTTCTTCAGGGCTGAGTGCTGCAGTCAGGAGGCTGCAGGCAGCTCTTCCTTTCCTGCTCTCATTTGTGATGGTCACATGGAACTTCTTGGCTGCAGAGAGGTCTTGACTCCTGTGCTGGAGGCTTCTCCTTTAGGTTTTTCCAGTATGGTGGTCGAGGCAGGCTCATGGAAGCAATGTCTTTAAGTTCCCTCACCCTGAGGAAGCAGCTGAATCCCAGTTTATTATTTCTTGGCCAGGTGCCGTGGCTGCCATGGTGTTGAGAGCTTCCCTTGGGATGTGTTTTTGGTGAAGGTGCCAGTGGCTGCTGTGCATCATGTTGGCACACCACGTTCAATTGGCCCTGATATTTCATGCTGTTAGAATTCCCTGCTCAAGGAACTTGTGTAGCCCAAGTGGATTTGTGCAGGAAATTGTTTTTTCCTGTTTTATCCGAGGAGGAGGTAGCTCTGGGCATGCACAGTAACAGAACTTTGATCACCCTCTTGAATATGAAGAAAATGTAATTGATCTCAGCAACTTTTTTTTTCATCAAATAGGAAATTAAAAACAAGTTGTACCTTCAGAGTCACCCTGTTGCTAATCCAATATTGTGGCAACACAATTACAGCTGCCCCAGTGTGGGGTCGGCACAGCAGGATCCGGATACTGGTGGCACTGGGGATGGAGAGGAGGGTTAGGAAACCTGGCAGTGCTGTGCAGCAAAGCAGAGCAGGCTGCAATGCTTTTGCTTGGGAAACTGTGAGATAATGTGCAGACCTGGAGGGACAAGCTGGACTGAAAACTGCAGTGACAGTAATTAGTACTGTGCTAATAATCAGAGGACCATCAGGACTCATATTCTCATAGTTCTGCTCAGTCTGTACTTNTGCTGGAGGCTTCTCCTTTAGGTTTTTCCAGTATGGTGGTCGAGGCAGGCTCATGGAAGCAATGTCTTTAAGTTCCCTCACCCTGAGGAAGCAGCTGAATCCCAGTTTATTATTTCTTGGCCAGGTGCCGTGGCTGCCATGGTGTTGAGAGCTTCCCTTGGGATGTGTTTTTGGTGAAGGTGCCAGTGGCTGCTGTGCATCATGTTGGCACACCACGTTCAATTGGCCCTGATATTTCATGCTGTTAGAATTCCCTGCTCAAGGAACTTGTGTAGCCCAAGTGGATTTGTGCAGGAAATTGTTTTTTCCTGTTTTATCCGAGGAGGAGGTAGCTCTGGGCATGCACAGTAACAGAACTTTGATCACCCTCTTGAATATGAAGAAAATGTAATTGATCTCAGCAACTTTTTTTTTCATCAAATAGGAAATTAAAAACAAGTTGTACCTTCAGAGTCACCCTGTTGCTAATCCAATATTGTGGCAACACAATTACAGCTGCCCCAGTGTGGGGTCGGCACAGCAGGATCCGGATACTGGTGGCACTGGGGATGGAGAGGAGGGTTAGGAAACCTGGCAGTGCTGTGCAGCAAAGCAGAGCAGGCTGCAATGCTTTTGCTTGGGAAACTGTGAGATAATGTGCAGACCTGGAGGGACAAGCTGGACTGAAAACTGCAGTGACAGTAATTAGTACTGTGCTAATAATCAGAGGACCATCAGGACTCATATTCTCATAGTTCTGCTCAGTCTGTACTTGAGTTAAATATTTCTTCCTGCATCTGTGGGTTGGGATATAGCTCTAGAAATCTGTCCTGGATACTGGGGCATTGACTTTTGTCATTTATTACTTGTAACTCCATTCAGACCTCAAGAACGTGTTTAATAATCCCCTGCTTGATGTGTTGCACTGGATTTGTTGTGATGGGATTGGAACCATGGGAAACAGAACAGAAATCAGAGCATCCCAATTCACATTGTCTTTGCTGCAGTTAGAGGTCTCTGTGCCTTGGGTTTATACCCATCTTTTTGTGCCAAAGAGAGAGATAGCTCAAAATATACAAAATCTGATTGCAAGCAGCAGGTTGGGAGCTGGCTTGGGTATTCAGGCATATCTGCACAGAGGGAGTGTGAATCCAAGGTGGAAGAGCTGTTGTCTTGGAACACTGTCATGAAAACAAATACATCTGAGTTCCTCAGGGATCAGATTAACTGGTCCCTCGTTCCATATTAAATAGAATTTGTACATTTCCCCTGCCTTTTTATTGTGTCTCTTTGGGGCTGTATCAGCAGCTGCTTGGGTAAGTTCCAAGTGACTGGGGCTGTGCAGCCACTATGCAAGGAGAAAATCCAGCCAAGCAAACCCTGTGCTTGAAGTTCTGCTGTGGATATTGATGGAGGGACATGAAGATGCCTAGGCTGGGTTTTGCTGTGATTGTGTAGGACCCAAAATGCCAGCTTGGATGCCAAAGCAGCTATAGCAGTAGGTTCTGGCAGAGATTAGCCTGAGCTCTTGGGGGGTGACCCCTTTCCTCTCTGTCTCTGAATCTGGCTCCTGTAGTGGTCCCACTGCTGCTGAGCCCGGTGGGACCCACAATAGCATCAGCCTCAGGAACCTTAGTGCAGAAAGATCTCCATGTGGCCTGCCTCAAACAGGATCCTCAGACTTTGGTTGGGGAAGGTGTAAAAATGTTGGCAGTTGTGAACTCCTTTCCTAAATCCCTTGGTTTTAAAAATGCTGCCATTAGAGGATAGCTGTTTTTGCTCTCCTACTCAAAGTACTGCAGCACTCGGCTGCCTCCAGAGCATGTTCTACCTCCCTCTCCTTGTTAGTTCAGCCATTCTCCTCCTCCAGGGCTTGTCCAGACTTGGCACAAAGGTGCTAACACACTTGTACTGACACATTTCCAAATGAAAGATGACATATTTTCAACTGAGCAGTTTTATCTTTTCCTGCTAACACCTGCTAAAAAGCAGCTCCTTCTGTCCACACTGGGATTTGAAAACCTGCTTGTTCAAATATTTTAGCTGACACGTTTCAGAAATGCTCTTTTTGCTGTCATCAGACTAGGCATTGCACAGTGGGCTGTGTTCCCTCCCCACCTGGGAATGGGGCTAACAACAAAGCCTGGCTCATTTGAATAGTGCAGGATCAGGTTCAAAAAGAGTAAAAAGCCCTGTTTGCTTTCACTTAGAATCCATGCTGGGGTGAGAGAGGAAAGCTTCACAAGCCAGGCCATTATCTGCAAATACCGACCTCCTGCAATTTAACACCTCTTTCAGCTGAGCTTCCAAATGAAAACAGTTTGTCCTGACATCTATCTTCCTCTTCTGCTTCTTTCTGATGGTGTCTTCAGCTTTGACTCATTTCTCCTTACCCATCTAAGAGTATCTAAACTTAATCAGAAAGAGGATTATTTCTTTATTTTCAAAGAAACTGGCATCAGGTATCTCTGGCAAGGTGCACTGCCTCCCAAGCCAGTTGGACTGAGCTCCTGCCTCCTGCTTTGTGAGTCAGGTCAGGTCAGGATTACCTGAGGTCTCATCCCAAAAATCCTCCAACCTCATCCACACGTGGAACTGCTTGTGTAAGTGAAGGAGAGCTGTGGGAGTGATGACTGCAGGGCTGGGCTCAGGAGTTTCAGGCCTTTTGGGTAAGGAATTGTGGTTCACTGTTTTCTTCACTACTCACACAGGAGGCAACCAGCAGAATGGCTCTGCTAACAAAAGAGATGAGTTAAGGCTCGGTAATGATGTCCTGTCTGGGCTGAATCCCCCTGGGGTGAGCTCACTGACAGCACCTCAGCCCCCGGGCAATCATGTTGAGTGTAGCAGGTCCCCTCTTGGGAATAAGGAACAGCCCAGGGTGGAGGAGATTGGCAGAGTCCTGCCACTGGTTTAGGGATGAGTAATGAGACCTTCCACTGCTCCTCACGATGCATAAGGAATGTAAGAGATCATGCTGGATCCTGAGTCCAAGGATTTAGGCAGGGCTATGGCAAGATTTATTTCAGGGCAAAATCTGGTAGAACCTCGTGCAGTTGGCCAGACTGAGCAACACCTCCTCTTACTTTCTCCCCATCCATGCCATGTCCCAACCCACATCTGCCCAGGCCTTGCTTTGCCAGCCTGGAGCTCCATAGCTCCCACCTTGCTTTGGTGGGAGCTCTGCTGGAGATGGAAGCCTGTGCTGGGAGGGGAACATAGCCAAGAGGAAGTCACAGAGACACAGAATCTTAGAATGGCTTAAGTTGAAAGGGACCTTAAAGCTTGTCTTATTCTAAGCCCCCTGACGCAGGCAGGGACACTTTCACTAGACCAGGTTGCTCAGAGCCCCATCCAGTCTGACCTTGAACACTTCCAGGGATGGGGGTTTCACAGGTCTCAGGGAAGGTGATGGATAGATGGGTGATGGGGCCAGGTGGGGTTAGCTGTCACTGCCAAAGACAAGAAACCTGGTGAACATTCCTTCCTTAAGGACATGCTCTGTATCCATGTGTTCGGTGGTAGAAAAAAGAATTCACTGTGTATAATCTAGAAAGAGGACTTTGCTTCCTAATATATTTCCTTGAAGCTACTAGTGTTCAATAGTATTAATAGGGAAAGGAATGAGGGAAAAAATCCTCTCTAATTACAACTGCAGTGAGAAATGACTGATGTTAGCTGGGTTCATTGGTTTTCTAACATTGTCCCCTACAGCTACTGATGTGAGCAGATAACTCTGTTTGTTACAGCTTTCACAGCTTCAAAGATTGTTTTCATTTTGCATAGGAGCAGGATAGAACTGTTTTAGAGTGGTGTCCTAAAATGGAATTTTTAAACATTACTGGGTTTGGGTCAAGAAGTTCATTAAAAGAAATCTACACCATACCATTACACTCCTCTCAGATATAGATTACTCCAGCTTCCAGAAAATCTCCCCCAAACACATTGTCAAATCCAAATGTCTTCACAGGATGGCTTGCTTTGATGTGGTGACACATTTTGAGAAACTGGAGATTTTCAGTGTTTCCCTTGTTGCCTTGAAGTCCCTCTGTACACGACATCTGAAATCTCACTTCACAAGCCTCTATTTCTAACAAATCTATCCATGGCTCAGCAATCCCAGTGAAGATCCTTGGGTACATCCCCTCACTAATTCCCTCACTAAGAAACTGAACTTCTCCTAAATATATATGTAAGGTTGTAAGTCCACTTCAGCCATGAAAAGCAGATCTATCCACAGAACAGATGCATTTTCCAAACAGATTAATCTTAGGGGGATGATTGTGCTCAAGTCAATGGAGCTAAGCCAGTTTGCCCCCACAGGCCCCTGTTTCAAAATGAAGTGATGAAAATGGGTGACACAAATGATAATTGCCTGATGATTTTCATTGCCCTGAGCTCGCTGGTTGTTCCGTGTGTTTTATGATCAAAGTGAGGCAGGGATGGGAATGGTCTGCTGCTCCTCACGTACATTCCTCTCGCGGTTCCTGCTCTCGGTTGGTTTGTTGCAGATGCATCTTTGACTATTCACACGTCATTTCAGACCTGGATGTAACTACAAGTTTTTATTTGATGTGAGAAAGAGCAGCAATCACGGTGCTTGGAAGCAAAAGGCACTGTTTGTTTTCTGATGCTCACAGGGATTCCTGTTTTGCAGCTATGACGTGCATATTTCATAGCCGTGCAGACAGCTCCTGTCAATTAACGTGAATTATGGCTCCAGAAGCGTTCGTTCACCATAAACCTGCAGCACATTAACTCCTGAGTTTCAGCTCCTGCCAGTGGCAAATTCATTGCAATGCAGATAGAAATGATTTTGTAACTTACGACTGGAAAGACTTTTCCCTTATGGGAGTGCTGTTTCTGATGCTGGGGGACACTTTCTGATATCTCTTGGGGACACTTTGCATGTTAGATTCAGGCTGCAAGCTCCTCCTGAAGCGTGTGGCTTCTTGCCTCCCACTCTGTTCCCAGCCAGAGAGGGAAAATCCCTGCCCCTGGCATGGCAATAGTGGCACAGGCTGGTAAACCTGGCCTATCCACGTGTGTGGAGAACAGCTGAAGGGAGAGGAGAGCCCCTCCCAGCCCAGCCCAGGATCCCCTCATAGGAGAACCGGAGAGCCCCTCCAAGGACAATCTAAGAGCTCACTTAGGACAAACTCTCAGCTTACCCTCTCCCCTTCCTCCCACCTCTGCCCCAGGCTATGTGGTCTCCTGGCCCCTCCTGAGCTCTGGGGCTTGCCAGCCCTCCCTCTGAGCTGTTCACTCCTAGCCCAGCAGCTCTTTAGAAGGTAGATTTGTCTTCTGCTGGTCGAATGCATTGAATAGGCTCATGGAATAGTCTGTGTGTGGCTAGGAGGTGGGAGATGGGATAAGGGGTTGTGTGAAGCCCCAGGGTTTCAAAGATCATGAGTTCAATTGGCTTTGTCTTCCAGGGCATTGCAGCCTGGGAACTCGGGTCTCTTGAGAACTCAGAAGATCTCTTGGTAACGTTTGATACCTGTCAGGGGTGAAAAGACCTGCAGGTGTAATCAAGAGTTAATCTTAGAGGGCAAAGGGAGATGATTGCCTGCAGGGGCTGTATCCATGCAGATAACTCACCAGCTCATGTCTTTTAATAGCAAGGAATGCAGGATTTGCTTATTTTTACAAGCAGAAAGAGTAGAGAGAACTCTTTCTTTTTTGGGTCCACAGACTGGATGCTGTGTGTAGGTATTTAGGCAGTGTGCTGGGACACTCCACTCTGGAAAAGAGATGGATTTCAGGTGGGGGTCCTGAAGTGGTGCTCAGCTGAGCTGCCATCTCTACTCTGATGCATGCCCTTTTAGAGTCTTTGGTCCTTTATTGAGTCTTGCCTGTGTTTCAATCACCTCCTTTGAAACTAAGGCAAGGGAAAGCACTGATCCAAGCATATCTTTGCAGTGCACAGATCTTCGGCTTCGGGGATCCATGAAAGCACCTGGGCTGGTAGCCAAAGCAGAAGTTGAAATGCTGGTTAGAAATTTCTCCTGACTGAGGAAAAGGTAACTTCTCCCACGTGGACTTTTCAGGCTGTTGGCCCAAGTTCTTCGCAACACCATCTCTCTGGCTTTTCTCAAGCCAGGACAAATCTTTCTGAACCTGATCTTTTGGCTTCCATGTCTGCTCCCATTGTAGAGTTTTCCTAGGCAGCTGAGTAAGAGTCAGTCAGCCAGAGGAGTCACATCAGCTGCTCTGTTCCACTATGTCAATGCAAAGCAAACCAGAAAAACTGGCTATGCTGCTAAGGGAAAAAGCTTCCATGGGCTTGGGAATCCTCTGGTGGGGCAGAGTCAGTGCAGGACAACCCCCTCTGCCAGCACGTGGACTGGATTACAGATGGGTAAAGTGCCAGTAGTGCCTTTTTCCTGATGTGTGACAAGTGAGCTTGTGTAGGTGTAGTTCACATGATGACAGGAACCTTCAGAGACCTCTGATGGTGGCCTGTGGATTGACTGAGTTGGCCTTGCTGTAGTCTGTAGCTCACCAAGTGAAGCCCAAATGGATCTGATGCTCACAGAGTGGTTCTCCAGTGCTGTTCTGATGTTGCTATGCTGACTGACCTCTGCTGAGCCCTGCCATGGCTGAAGAATAATTTCTTTGCTGCAATAAAGCACTGCTGTAGCTTTTACATCTCCCAGATGGTTACAGAGTGGGTGCGTGTAATTTGGACCTAACGTGCTTTTCACTGTGTGTGTAGGGCATAAGGAGCAGCTTGAGGACACATCTTACAGGCAAGGTTTGTTAACTCCTTCTGACCAAGAACTATTCCTCTGTGTGTAGCATATTCAACTGGAGCATTTGCACCTCCTCTATTACCTGCTTGCACAGGTAGAGTTGCCTGTAACCACTGGAGTGGGAGCATGTGTTTTTCAAGTGAATAACATGAGCATTTGCAACTGAAACCTTCAGAGCATCAGCTTTGGGAAAGCAGTGTGATGGGGACTGGGGTGCACACTGTTGCCCCCAGGTCTGGGGAAGTGCACAGGAAGGAGAGCTGTGCCTGTGAGCATGGCTATGGCACATGCACAGGCACAGCCTGCTCTGGTGTCCAATAAGCCCTTTGTAGGGAGTGTGCATTGCTAATTCATCTGGAAAACAGCCTCCAGAAATTCCCGGGACAGTCTGGAGCTCCCAGCAATGCCCAGTTCTGTGGAATTTTCCTGGGAGTGTGCAGAGCTCCTGTAGATGCCACTGCCATTGCACAGAACTGTCCCTGCTGTGAGAGGCTCCTGCTGAGGTGGGTGTTGACCCAGCCCACACATTTATAACCTCAGAAAGATTTTCATTTATTCAGAGGCCACCAAAACTGGTTCCTTTGCTATGGCTTGTGTGTTGTGGGAGACTGCCTCATGTTGGAAAGGGAATGATCTGACATGCCTTTACTAGCACCATGTTAAACGCTGCTTTGCCCAGCTGTCCTTGCTGCTGCCAAAGGCAAAGTAATATTGAATACTGTGGTGGTGTTGATCTAATCATGCTAACGAATATATTTACTAAGATGAACTTTTCCAAGATGAACTTTTCCACTGCAGACATAATCTGTAGTTCCAGACAAGTTAAAGAGTACATAAATGATTCATCTCTAGCTGTGTCTGTGCTTATTGTGGTTGTAACTACCAGGTCCTTTTACAGAGATGTTTGTTGGAGAGGAGAGCATTGACCCATTTACTTCAACAGCACTGTTAGTGAGAAAGGTGGGGGAACTTGGAAAAAAACTTACTGCTCCCTCAATTCCTTTTCCAGCATCAGGGCAGGTGGGATGCAGGTGTTAGGAAGATGGTGAAAGTCACTGTAGGTACAAAGTAAGGAGCTGAGGAGTGTGCTCCTGGCCTCTCATTGCTTGTTGTTGCTGGCCTGACCTTGTGCAATGCATATTTTCTAAGGAACTTGATAAATCTTCTAATTTGAGTCAGGAAAGTGGATTTTGAAAATTGTTTCACCAAACTCTGAGGCCAAGACGTGCACAAGGGCCACTACTTCATCTGCAGTATGGGAGCGGTTATCACTTGGTCAACCCAGTCCATGGCTGAAATTTCAGCATTTCCCAGTTGTGGATGCCCCATCTCTGGAAGTGTTCAAGGTCAGGCTGGATGGAGCCGTGGGCAGCCTGACCTAGTGAATGGCATCCCTGACCATGGCAGAGGGGTTTGGAACTAGATGATCTTTAAGGTCTCTTCCAACCCAAATTCTGGGATTCTATGATTACTACTCTGGTACTGGGGAAGCCAGAGAGGTCCATATGTAACTGCTCATTTAATCTCACAGAGATATCAAGCATTTTATTAAGCATGACAGAGATGGAACTTGAACTGGATTCAAACCACTCAGTAACAGTTTTTCACTCTTAACTTTCTCCTGCAAGCCAAAATCAGCACATCACTTCTTTTGGGAGCCACTTCTGAGAGTCAGAGAGGAAGTGTGGCTGATAAGATGTGTGGCTCTGAGGGTGATTGCAGGGCTTCCCTGCACACGGAGCTGTTCCAGGGCAGTCCTTGTGATTGCAGAGGGCTTTTCATGGGACAGTCTGGAATTTGAGGGAGGGATACACCCTTCTACACAGCTTCTGGCAGCAACCTGGAGCATTTCAGGAGCTGAAGATGATGAAACAATGAATAAGACAATCTGGCAAGATCTGAGGTGCCGCCGTCACTTATGCCTGGATGCACTAATTGGGAGGAGACTGGAGGCAAATTTAAATAAAAACCCACTGCACAATTATGAGAGATTAAATCAAGCTGGATTTACTGAAGCTGCAGGAGTGAAGGGAAGAAGCACATGGGTGCAGTTTGAGTAGGTATTACAGACAGTCTGTCCTCCAAACCTCCCTGACACTGAGCATCCCAGCAGAGGCAACTCCTGGGTAACCAGCTGAAGGTGGCTCAACAAATGACCCCTTTAGCTTAACTCTTGGACCTGGTGGGTTACTCTGCAAAGGACTAAGTAAAAGGGTTTGTAGAGATTAAGTAGAGAGGTCTGGAGGTCGGAGCTGACTCCTGGAGGGCTTGTGTTCGTTGCCTGACTTTCTTTGGTGCTGTCTACAGCCTGATTTTTTCATCTCAGCCTGTGCCACAGCAGCCATTTGGAGGGCAGGGATTGGGTGCCATGTGCTTAAATGAAATAGTGCTTAAATAAAATAGTGAGACTAAAACCAAGAAGCCCAGGAAAGGCTTTTTGCCCATGTCTGCTCAGAGACCATTGCTTGCAGCCTGATGAAAAGAACACAGAATCCGCAATCTCTAAATGAAGCTCCGAAGAGCAACCACCAAATCATAGAATCGTTTAGGTTGGAAAAGACATTTGAGGTCATCAAGTCCAACCATTAATGCAGCCCTGCCTAGGCCACCACTAAACCATGGCCCTAAGGGCCACATGTACACATCTTTTAAATACCTGCCAGTATTTAAATACCTCCAGGGATGGTGACTCCACCACTTCACAGGGCAGCCTGTTCCCATGCAAGAGCACTGGGTCATTCAAGAGAAGTTTTAGTGACAAATCCAGCAAAAGTAGACATAGGGTATTAAAGTATTACTCACTCTCTTTCATATGGCTGAAGATTGGGTGTGAAGCACAGAAGTGACTGAAACAGCACCTCTCACAGAGGTTTTAGTGGCCAGTCACCGCCACAAACCAAAAAAAGCTGTTCTACTTCATGCAACATCAGCATCAGAGAGAAGGAAAGAGGGAGTAGTGCATTCAGAACTGAACCATCATTTAGTTTTGCAAAACTTACAGATATTTTCATGTCTGAAGATTGTCTTTAAAAATATTTTTGCACTATCTTGAACATGAGGGAAGAGCAGAGGTGGTAACTGTCATCTTTACTTCCTTTCTTTGAGACCTTAGGTACTGGGGTTGTGACACTACATGGTGTTTAGGTGTCATGAAGAAAAGCTCTCAACCTCTCTTGGAAAGCACCCTCCAAATTAAAAAATGAAAATTCAAACAAAAAGGTGTCCAACTGGTGACTTAGACTGAAAAGTGATCAGAATTAAAAATCCTGCTTCTTTGGTCTGGAATTGTGAAAGTGTGGGTCTATTAGTATAGAAAACTGCTGTAAAACCCACACCCTGTGTTTGTCTGGCACAGCACAGTGTCTTCTGCCATGCCCACTGAAGCAGGACTTCCATGGGAATTCAGTCTTTGGTGTCAGGGATGGATCACCACCAGGGAGCTAAGGGGAGTTGCTCTAGTTGGCCAGACAGCCCATTTCACAAAAGCCAAGGTGGAAGCCCATCTGGAAACCCATCCCCCAGGCTCTCCCCAAGGATGGATTCACATGGGGAAATGCAGTTCCCGGGGTGCTCTACAGCCACTGGTCACTCAGTCCAGTACTGAGCTGCGTTAATTACAATAAACACTCTTTGAAGCATGGAGAGGGAATGGCAGGTATTTCACCCTAACTGACTGCATAAAGCTTCTTTCCTTTTGCAAACTGCTTCCCAAAGCACAGCAGTGTTACTTTGCTCCTCTCCATCCTGCAGTGAGAACAATTTATGTGGAACGCGTTTTCCCTCCTGTTAAATACTTTTTCTTAGCATGTCAAGCGTGTGCATTGCTGCTGGCAAAAAGCAACCAGACTTGTAGAAAGAAAAATTTCTGAAGAATGTGTGGGGTGTTTGGGTGGAGCACAAATAAGCAGATGTTCCCACAGAACAACAGGGTTTCATGGTGAACGAGCAGAGGTAAAGCCCTGGCTCCAGGGCAGCTGGATGCGTTAGATGTGCTCCAGTGTAAGAGCCACAGATGCAGCAGGACTGCAGGAAAAATGACTGCTGGGATGTGACAGAACCCTTGAAATGCTGCATCTGGGTGTTTCCTCCTGAGGGAGATTATTGGGATGGTTGGATGTGGGATTCCTGGGATAATCTGGGCTCGGTTTCCAGCCACCCTCAATCGACAGTGTTTGGCTTTCTGAAGCAAACTGACTAATGTGAGGTTTAATGTCAGGCAGAAGAATGCCTGTAAAAAGTTTCAAACCTGAGCCTTTGAAGATGGGCCATCTAAAGCCACATGTTGTTTGGAAATAGTAAAATGCCATTTTTTTTTGGTTTGTAATTATTTTTGTGAGTGGTTAAGAATTATGAAATATCTCTTTCACCTCACCCAGGCAAGGTTGAGAAGCCCAGAATCTAATCCTCCATTCCATGTCAGTGTGGTCCCCGTGCCACATTTCCTAGGGTTACTGCTGCAATGTGATCAGATAGTTAACAAAACTATTGCTTTAATTTGCAACATATTGAATCTCTCAGGCCTTCTGAAAATATGTGCCTCAGCTTCAGTGTCTGTAAACTATGGTAATTAGCTGCAGAAACTCGTCTTTCAAGTTTGGCATCTTTGGCACCTTCCTAAAAGATTACTCAGAGAAAGGAAAAGCCCCTCCAGTGCCCCCACTTGCCACTGGACCCTGCTTGCATCTGTGTTGCTGGGAGATGTGCCACCAACTCACCCTGTTCCTTGAGCTTGCATTGCCCCACTAAATACTCTATTAAATTTGAAGAAGTCTTTATTTTTCAGCACCTGCAAGATGTGAAAATAGAGAACTTAATTAACCCAAATGATTCTCTAATTCTATGACAATAATTTATTTTCTGATGAAATTCCCACTCTGCATATTAGATGCCCCACCCAAAATCTGCTCCATTGGTGCCTGAACTTCAAGGTACCTAAGATGAATGGTGTGAGTTATGCTTCTGGATTGTTACTGAGAGCTTGGTGATATCTGATTTCCTCTGTCTTGTTTGTATCTTGCTCATGCGTGCATTCTGCACAGAAATCTGGCAAACGCTTAGGTGAGCCAAATTGAGATGTTTCACCTCATCTGATATTTAATGTGAACCATTCACACCTTTCAGGCTGGAATTAAGCATTATGTTTCAGTCACTGTAATTAGCAGTTGCTTGAAATGATCGTTAAATCCATTTTCTGAGCCAAACATGTCACTCAGATGCTGAGGAAAGAAAAATAAACACAGATCAGATCAGCATTAGATTTGATCATTTGGAACTGTATGCAAAATAAACTGGAAACTTCGAAAGGCAAAGAGATATGGAAGCTCTGTCACTTTGTAGCCACAGATTCTCATTTCTCAGAGGGATAAGAAAGCTGTGTTATAAGCCATGGGAGCGTGCTTGCCCTGTCTGTCTTGTATAGCTGGATCCTGAGGGATGATGTGGACTTTGCAAGAGAGTATCTGCAGGAACATTTTCAGGTGGTCCTGTGCTTTTAGAAAGGGGCTGTTGTCTTGATATGAGTCAGTTGTGAGGAGCATCCCAGATCAAGAACCACCAAACAGCCCATTCCTGAGTGAACAATGACAGAGCAGGTCCTGAGTGCTGACACAGCTTCCCAGGAGATCCTGAGTGGGAGAGGCTGCTCCGGCGATGTGCTGTGAGGGGCTGCACAGGCAGTGAGGGACACACCTCCCTGGTGCCCACTGCACAGGAGGCAGGAGATAAAGTCACTGGTGACCCTTTTAGACTCTTATTTGCATGCCAGCACCCAGACTGAAACACCTTGTGCTCAGCTAAGTGACAGCCTTATTTTAGGCATAGTTCCCTCCTGCTGAGAATGTGAAGTGGCCCCTGCAGCAAGGCACAGCTCACAAAGATCTGGAGAGCAAGGACAAAGCATGGGGCTGTAAGAGTGGTAAGGTCTCAAATTAAAGTGCTCCTTTTTTTTTTTCCCCTTTGCAGGATAATCACAGGTTGACTTGTCACTGAACAACCCCAGCTACAGCATATTTCATGGGTCTTGGTTATTGCGTGGAGCCACATTGATGTGCAAAACCTCCCTGGAGGTATTTAAAAGGCATGTGGCACTTGGGAACAAGGTTTAGTGGTGAACACGGTGGTACTGGGGTAACAGGTGGACCCGATGATCTTAGAGGTCTTTTCCATCCTCAGTGATTCTGTGAGTCTGTGATCACCAACACTTAAATACCAGGAGGCAACATTGCACCTGAGCATTCACCCCTAACGCTGCATTGCTTGACTGCTTCATTTCTCAACATTAATGTTGCGTAAACAACTGTTTTTCTGCCCTGTTCTACGTGCTCACACATGCACAGAGGCCTTGCTTCTCCAGTCCCTCCCACACAAGCAAACCTCTCTTGGCTTTGCTGGAGATTTTTCCTAACATCTGAAATGATGGTGTCTCACAGGGTTCCTTCAGGTTAACTGTAATCACGAGGATGTGTCTCCCTTTTGGAGAGCTGCCCACTCTTCTTGGGCTCATACAGTTCTTACATTCCTCTCTGTTCATAAAATCCATGAGATTCACTGATCTGGGCAAGGCAAATACGAGTTTCTACCCCTGACACGAGGATTGTAATGCATTCAGAAAAATTAACTAACTGTTGATCAGACAACCAAAATTATTTTGGATTCTGTAACCTCAGAGCAATCCCTTTTGCCAGTAATTTCTTGCCCTTTCTTTGTAAAAATTTCTTAAGTTCTACTTTAGAATACAAGACTTGGAAAAGTTATGCCAACAGCATGCTGCAATGTTGTAATGAATAAAGCAGTTTCTTTCTGTTTTCTGAATATCCAGTAACAGGCTTGCTTTTGCAAACCCAGTTCCTGAAAATGTTACTAAAATCATTCTCAAAGAGTGAAAACTGATAGTGGGGTTTTGCACAAAATGGACTTGGTATCTGAAGGCTCTCACTGGCTCAGGTGTCTTAACTCCTCTTTATTTTTTTTAAAGAGAAAAAAAAGTGATCATCACAAACAAATAGTAATTTGGGATAAAACCAGAATGTGCATGTATCTCCTATGCTCTGAGACCCTTTTGATGAAAAATCTCATCACAAATAATTAACAATTAGGGGGCACAGGTGGAGGTGGAAGGAAGTGCATCCAGAATGTTTCAGCCCACCTGAGACTTCCTCCAGTTTAAGGCAGAATTATAGTCTTAGTGGTAAACATCAATAAAACTGGTAAGAAATACTAAAAGCATCCATTTCCCCCAGATTTTCAAAAATTGCAGAACTTTTCCTATGCTGCAATTGTAACTAGCAAGCATATAGATATAACTATATATTAATAACAATGTATTTGTTAACTAGCAGCAAAAAAACTCTTGCAGAGAAAAGGGGAGCGATGCCCACCTGGCAGAGCTTCAGGTATACCCTCCCACCCTCTGCACAGACATTGATCTGAGCAGAAACACCAATTTTCTGCTATTATTGGGCTGCAGGAGGTCCAGCTCCACTCATCCATCATAAACCTCTTTGCTCAGCCTGTACAAGGAGGGACGGGAGCTCCTTTGCCTTCCTCCCTTGCAGCCTGGAGCCAGCAGCCCTGTCTGGATCCAGCCTCATGAGGTGTCTTGCATTTTTCTGCCTGTTTTTTTGTTTTTTTTTTTTTTAATCTAATAGTCACTGTGCTGTTCAGGAACCAGATATGGTGGTTTCAGACCTTGGTGGTTGCCTTGCCCGATGGAAGTCCCTGGTCATCAGGACTTTATTGCACAGGCTCTCCTCTCTCTTGAGCTATTTGAAAGATGATAAAACTCGCAAAAGCATTACCTAATTTTCAGGTATTTTTGCCATATGAATATTTCCTTGAGTGGTTTGTGAAGGGCTTTTTGGCAGATGATTTTTATTATTTGGGTGTTTATACACCCCAGGCTGAGGCGATAAGGGTTGTTCTGAGTGGAATGGATTTTTTGAAGAGGGAGACTCTGCAGGGTCTCATCAAGAAGGTCCAGGTGTTCTCCAAGAGTTTGACCATAAATGCCTTTGGGAGGTATTTGCAGAGGTTTTGCATGTGTAAACCATAAACCTCCAACAGAAGCATTCCATAGGAATGTGTATACTGACAAGGGCATTTCCACAAAAAGCATTTTACAATGCCAGATCAAACAGGCCTAGAATTTACCTCCTCCATCTCTTGTGTAGGTTAGAGTTGGCTGCATGGTTTCTGTCCAAGAAAGAATATCACCAGAAATTTGACTTACCTGTATAATAAGAGCTCTGACATTCAAACTACCGTGACTTTGAAATTCTCATGCAGGCTGTAAATGAGTGGCCCTTTCTGACAGCAGCACATTCCCAATGTGTGAACTCATAAGTAACTGGAAAGGTGTTGCACTTTCTTAGGAAACCATCTGACAGCTTGGAACTTTCCCTCCTTTTATGAAGATTACTCAGCTTCCAGCACCCCTGCTCCCAGCTCTGCTCTTCTTTGGTTTCCATATTGCCTTTACCAGCTGAACATCTCAGTGCCTGACAGGCTCAGAACTGCCTGCTCAGCAGTTTCCTAAGGGTTTAAGGTCCATGGTCCTGTAGTTATCACCCTGCTGGGATTCCTTTGACTGGGCCTGGAGCTGTGTGGTGGAGGACAGACTGCTGCTAAGGCAACACACTGCCATCAAATGGGACAAGACATCCCTAAAAGACCATAGTAGGCAAAATCCCAGGACTGGCACTAGGTGCTCTCTGAAGCCACTGGCCAAAGTGAATCAATTAGACACATTCAGGAGCTGATCCTGTCCCGCTGCTCAGCCCTCATGGAGGTGCACAATGGAAATATGGTGGGCATCATCCATGTAATATCAGCATTTAAGTGCACGTTCTTCCAGTGTGGAAGATGTGTGTGTGTCACTCCAGGACAGGAAGGAGGTTGTTCTGGAACCCTGTAATGTGCAATGAGCATCAGTCAATGCTCTTTGAGTTTGTTCCTCCAGAATGGCCTCAGGCACCATCACCTCTGGGCCTGCCATTGCCTGTGGGACAGACAAACACTGATGGGAGGCACAGGAGGCTGAAAACAAATCTCTGTCTCCTGCAATATGAAGAGATTATCTGTCAGCACTACTAAAGCGGGTTTAATACCAGGGTCTGCTTGAAAACTTCTGCAAAGTCAAGCTCATTTGTTGTTTGGGAGAAAGTTGGCTTTTTCTGCCTCCTCTGTATTACTGGTGTGAAAGTGGAAAAATTGGCTGAAACCGATAAATGTGTTTTCTGCCTTGCTGAGCAGTCTAGACAAGTGTCTGATGGAAGGTCAGCAGAAAAATTCATTTCTTGACTAAGTTATTTGCTCTGTTGGGTAAAAAGATAACTGTGCCACCCAGGAAAGACAAGGAATGATTTGTCTTGTGTTGGGTTTGGGCATTTTTGCAGGATCTGAACTACCACATAGAGCAACACGCTGGCTCCTGGGAAAGTGGCAAGCTGCTGGCTGGACCCTGGTTGTTCAGGCAGCTGCTTTGGCTGTTCAGGAACACGTCAGGAGTGCATGACAACACTTCTTCAAGGAGCTTTGTGCTGTGTCTGTGCAGGCTGTAAGCACTAAGTTATTCTCCAAAGCATATAGCTCCTTGAGGCAGCTTCACTGAGAACTTGTAAGAATTCATTTGGGTTTTTTCCCCAGTTCTACCAGTCTGGCAGAGCCCTCAGGGGATGTGCCATGTTTTATATTGCCTTTCTCAGCCTTGATTTTCTGCTGTACATACTTCAGGTTCTGCTCCTCTCCTGTTAAGAGGTTTTGCTGGTATGAGTCAAAAGTTTCACCACCCCTGCTTGTAACCTGCTCTTTAATACAGTCTGTAACATCCAGAAGTCTCTCATTACACCAACATCCATGTTGCCTTTGGCTCAGGGTCGGCTGAACCCAGACTCAGTGCCCACCTGGCATGCAAGGCAGTGGTAACACCTCCCACCCCATCTCAGTGAGCATGCAGAGGGCAGCCAGGCAGCCCCAGAGGTGGGTGGGTGTGCACAGCATTCAGCTAAATGCCATCAACAAGGGCCAGGCACGGTGTGTTACCACTGGAGAGGATGTGTGCTGATTATCCACCTTGTTCTGCCCAGTACCAGTTTTAGTTTGTGCTGCCTGATTTTCTGGCCAAATGTGTAGGGAGTGCACCCCGGTGTCCCGGAGGTGGAGAGGTACCTGATGGTCTCCTGGTGCCAAATTTCCACTTGCTTTTACTGTTTAAATTTGGTGCCCAATGCCTATTTGAATGCAGCACTGGATTGGTAGATACACTTGGCTCTGGTCCATTTTTCTGCTCCCCTCTCCCATCTGGGGTCCTTCCTCCTCGATGGAAATGCCAGTTTTGCCTGCACTGGTGAGGAACCTGGAGCAAACCATGGCTGGTGGGTGATGCACGCAGACTTTGGCCCTTAACAAAATCATCCTGCCCAATCCCACTTGCACATTTGGTGAGATATCTTTCTTCTGCTTGTATACTTTCCCATCCCCTGCTCCTGCCAGACACCACCACCCAAGGAAGAAAAAAAAAGGGTCTGGGACAGGGCTGGTCTTCGATGGGCACCATCAGGAGAAGTGGTCACCCAGTGGTGTTTGTCGGCACAAATGTCCCCACAGGGCTCTGATGGCAACACTGCACACTACAACAATGATTTCTTTCCTGGTTTTAGATAATAATCTTGTTGGGGCAGGGCACAAAGCTTTTACTGCTTGACATGTTGCCGACACCTGAGATGCTGTTTGTGAAAAACAACCTGATGGTTATGAAACAGAGAAACTAAATGAAAGATAACATGGCTGAGAAAGTGAAGGAAAAACAGGGTATAAGCAAGAGTGACAAATCCTTTCCCTGTCTCTTGGTGAGCCCATGGTCCTGGGTCACAAAGCCCATAAAAGCACTTCAGCTCCTGGCATCTCCTCTGGCCATTCCCTCGTGCCCTCCTGTTGTTAGTAGCTCTGCTGTGTTGAGCAGAGCCATCATTCACCTTTAATTCTCCTTTTTCATATCAGCACAACATGTCTCCATATTCCCTTTTCTGGAGATTATATAGCCCCTGGGAGGGATGGACTTGCTCAGAAGAGTCACCAGCAGGAAACACCTCCTTTGACAGTTTGAAATGGCACCAACCACCAGGAAACTTTGCTGTTATGGTTCTAGCTGCCTTCTCCTACTGACACTTGCAGGGCTTCAGACTTTTCTTCCCTTTGCCAAATCCTCCCTGTCTCACCACGGAGCCATGACCAATGGAAATAAATCACAATTTTAGGAATTTATTTGAATGTTGCTATGAAACAGGTCACGGCGGCCAGCGAGAGGCTCTATTTGTGTAGTCACCCACAGAGGAAAGAAGGCATTTGTTTTGCTTTGAAAAATAACTCTTTCATGTGTAAAGGGCATTTTGGGTTTGGGTGGAAGGCTGCAGCCACCGAAGGGGAGATGAGCTGCAGTGGGATGTTCGCTCAGTGACACAGCCCAACCAAGTAACTTTGCAAATTTTCCTTGAGGTTGTTTGATGCGTTGCTCGATGCACATCACACACTGCAGCCAAATATTCATCCTGGGCTTAGAACTGGATGCATTGTAGGGCAATTAAAGTAAAATACTGCCCTCTCCTCCCTAGGCCACAAGCAAACACGGCTGCGGGTGAAGGCCGGCAGAGGAAGAATGACATCATGAAACCCAAGAGGGAAAGCAAACACCAAGCCAGCACCGTGTGCAGGTCAGCCACTTGCACCAGGACAGACTTTCCTCTTTGTGACTTTGACTTCCATGCTCTCTGTTTGCCCAGAGGACTCTTTTTTGGGAAAGCTTGCAAGCACAGCTGTGCTACACGCCACAGCTCACTGCAGAAGGATCTGGCCCTCTCCTGCCTCTCCAGACCTGGTGGTGGCAAATGCAGCACAACATCCTCACCACCCTGCCATGATGAAGCAAGTTCCTCACGAGCCAGCAAAAGGCCATTCAGCCATGCTCTGCCTGCAGCCCTGGATGGCCAGGGCTTGTCCCCTGGACCATGCTGCTCCTGCTGGGGCAGGGCTCAGGGCTGGCCACCAAAGTGTGTCCTTAAAGCATGGAAGCAATTCATTTCAGGTAGCAAGACTCCTCTCACAACGCAGTGGTGCTAAAAGAACAGCTTTTTTTCTTAAAATGGCAAGGAAATTACCTAAACCACAAGTAATTTTTAACTTTTTTTTTTTTTTTAAATCTAGGATGGAGCAGTGCTGTTGCCAGTCCCAGTGCCACAGATGTATCCTCCTTGGATGCATGCCATTCCATGCCCAGATACTGAAAACATGAAGGTTTGCTACCATAGGCAGGCTATACATAGGCAGGTAAATTTGCATGCCAAGATGCAGGTGTCTGGGATGCAGTTTAACAGCATCATTTGTAGGAATCAATATTAAAGTGCTGGTAGGATTGGCCTGAAGTTTCCCAAGCTGCAACATCCCCTGCATCGTCTGCTACCAGCAAAACCAGGATTTACTGAGTTCCCTTGCTTAACCCCTGTAAAGTCAAAGTCAAAGCCAAACTTGGTTGCCCCTTTCTCCTTGGAAGCCAGGCAGGATGAGGTTCCTCGTGCCTGTCCCACTGGGCTGGGAGAAACCTCCCACAGGAAGGTTTAATGAGCAATTCCCGCCCTTCTGCTACTGGCAAGGGCTTAATTCCACATGGGAGAGGGGCTGACACCTCTGTGCACACAATGGCTTGTGTGGCTATAAATATACCCACTAACAAACACAGAATACTGCCCTTCAACCAAAACTGCTATAAATTTATTATGAATACAAAACCTGAACTGGCCAGGACTTGCAAGGCAGCACTATAAAAATTAAACTTTCCTGGTGCTAGAAGTGCCAATGCCTGGAACACTTGGTTTTGCAAAGGACCCTCACAACTGGGAATAAACCCCAAAATTTATCAGCTTGTTTATTTTTTTTTTTTTTTGGTAGAAGTAAGTTTCCCATGTTAACAAAAGCAGAATAGTTTTATTTAGTGTTCATCTCACACCTTCGACAGCTGCAGCTGTCAGGCACAGAAATACAGTATTAAAATAAACTGAACAGAGTTGCTCATTGCAAAAATCACACTATGCAAACCTGTGGATTGTAACATCAACAGTATAAAATGTAACAAAATTGGAACTTTTAATTTTTTTTAAGCTTTTAAAGATAATAGTCCAGGCTATAAAACTATATAAGCATTGAATAAGAAATGTTAAAGTCAATAAGTCTACAACAGATACATCTTGTAAAAACTCAATAAATTATATATATATAATTATAATATCTAGTAACATTTAAAACCATGCACAGTTTTGTACATTTTCTTTTCAGTACAGGAAAACTCTTTGCTTCGAGTACTTGGAATGTACACAATTAGCAGACATTTGTAAGAAAATACCAAAAAATTCTTTTTTTTTTTTTATTCCAACAAAACAAAAATCTATAGAAATCTACCTTCTCAAACTTCCATTGAAGTAACCTCAAACTATAAATTATTTATTTTAGGATAAGGATTCTGTGGCTCTAAGAAGAAAAAAAAATCTTTAAATGAGATGCTGTCATCCTGTTATTCTGCAACATTGATATGTAATATGCACCAGAGAAAAATGAAAAGAAGGAATTCAGGATGCAATTTGCTTTGCTGCTTTCTGGTAGTACATAAAGAAGTCTTCTGGACAAAACAAAAAAACCCACCCACAAAAAATCCTCAGCCCAAACCTCCCCCACTGTCAGCTTGATCCATGCTAACATTCTTTAGTTCACTCCTGTGCTTTTAAACAGCTATCTGGCATTGAGGAACAAAATAGCACAGCATTCTAAACACCAAAAATCAGGCAACACTGGCACTTTCCAATGTGTTAGATGCAAAAGAAATAGGCAGCTGTAGCAGCTCTCCTGCAAACAGTGTCACTATTTTGCTCACATGGCATTTCTGAAGCCCAAAATACAACAGTACTGGCAAAGGGGAGAGAAAAAACCTACCCTGCATCATCCAAAGTCAACATTTCACTTTGCTGCATACTTGTTATTAAATCGACCACAAAGAATACCTTCATTTGAAAATAGAAAAATAAACACCCACACCCCCTTAATGCACAGTGGTTAAACTGATGGAAGAATTCTTGGCCCTGTTTTTCTGAAATATGTAAAAATCATCTCTCTGCTGCCATTTGTTTGGTTTTAACCACTGATGATGTATTGAAAAATAAACTTACCTTTGCTCACTGCAATCCAGGATAAACTAATATTTTTTTAATGAATACATATATATATTTATAACATTAAATGTAATTTGTTAAAGGACTGTACATCTATACATTCTTTCAATATTTCCCATAAACACAAAGGAAAAACTTGATTAATATATTTTTTCTCCATTTTTAATAAGTTAAAAAAAACACCCTTAGGTTTGGTGAAATTTAAAGTTTACAGTAACACTATGCTATTTAAACCAATGAACAGATATGTTAATGTCTATAAATAACTTTACAAATATACATGTTAAGGTACAATTTTTAAAACAAAACTGTGAAGATATAAAACAAACAATCAAAAACATCTTTTCTTTTGCCCAGATCAGTATATCCTAGATTGCAATGCTCGTATTTTGAGACTCTCTCTCAGTACTGCTTTATGTTGCATTAGTATTATACATTCTTTTCTTTTCATATATTTATTTATATATATACACAATATATTTATAGATATATACACAGATTCTCTGAAATAAACCTTTTTGATATAAGTTAAAGGCTCTTGCCTACAGGTACCCGTAACTTCTTTCTCCGAGTCACTGCACGTAGATGGAGCCAAACCTCTGGCGTCGAGGGGTGGATGGAGGAGCTGCTCCCCCCACTCACCCTTGGCAAGCAAGAACAGACAAACCCCAAAAGCGAGATTTATTTCCCCCTCCCCCCCGCAACTGGCTGTTCTCAAAGGCCAGGATGTGACTTGAGATGCCGTGTGGGCAGCCAGGAGCCAGGTCTCAGGGCGCTCTCTGCTCTCAGGTGGGTGATGCTCCGCTCCCCAGGGACCCCACGGTCACCACAGGGTCTCTGCCCATCCCTGAGGTCTGCTCCTGCCTTGGCACGGCCCCATCGCTCCCAGCCCCGTGCGAGGGCCAAGGCGTTGACACTTCAGATGACTTGACCGTCTCTTTTTACTTTCATTTCTCCATGACAATTTGCATTTTACTTAGCTTTGTTCTCTCTTCTTCCAAAAAGGATTCCTTCTATGTAGCTGGGTAGTACGATCATGAAGCTATAAAAACGACGACAACAAAAATATAGATATTTTTATAAATATATGAATCCCTGCAGGCAACGTGGCTTTTCAGCTCCACCAAAAAGGTTCATGTACAGATTGCATAAGCGAAGAATTTCCACATTCTTTACACATTTTTACTCTTTTTGCGTGTGTTTCTTTTTTTTTTAAAGGAGGATTTCTTTTTTCTTTTCTTCGTATTGCAGGCACAGAACGGTTACTCTGGCACTCGGAATGCAAGCGCGGAGGCTGGGAGGTCAGCACCCCCCAGGTTCAACATTCTGCGTAGTAAAGAAAAAACCCTAAAAAAATGAAAAATAAACAAAAAACAAACAAAAAAACCCCCATCTAGGATAGATCATCTTGGCAAGAGACTAGTTCCTTCAGGCCAAACAGTGCTTCTTGACTTTTCATACAGCAATAGGGAAAAAAAAAATTTTAAAAAAAATCATTAAAAAAGTTAATTTTTTTTTTTTTACCCTGAACAGCTTGTCAACAACACAAATCTCCAGGCACCATCACACAGTTCCACTGGAAGATCCTTCACTACGGTTTCACGCTCGGCGCCCCACACTTGCGCCTCCATGGGCACACTGCCCGCCTGCCCGTCTGTCCGTGTGCCCCGGGGGTCCTCACGTCCGGATGACGCCGTTGCAGGGCGGGTGCTTGGGCAGGCAGGGCTCATCGGGCAGCAGGTCATGTGCAAAGACCGAGTCGTCCCCTGAGGAGCAGGTGCTGTGGGTGTCCTGGCCGGCCGGCGAGTACTGCTCGAAGGGTACTGAGAGGTCCAGGTACTCCTGCCAGGGCGACAGAGCCATCAGTGCTGCATGTCCCCCACACCGGGGAACAAGTGACCCCTCCCACGCCCATCCCGCCGCACTCACATCGGTGGACGTCACGGTGAGGACCCTGTCCAGGTCTTCCACCAGCTGCTTGAAGGTGGGTCGCTGCGAGGGGACGGCGTGCCAGCACTCCCGCATGATCATGTACCTGCACAAGGGGATGTGGCACAGTCGGCCGTGGTGGGGCCAAGTGACACCCACCCACCTGCCCACCCACCCCCAAATCGCCCGAAAGAACAGCTGTGGCCAACACAACTTCAGCTATGGCCAGCTGGGAGGAAGAGGAGGGTTTTGTGGAGCCATGATCCTCATTACTGATCATCTGATGCATGACCGTGCCCTCAGAGCAGGAGGACCTGTCCTGAAGGTGACACACCAGAGCTACACCCCGAACCAGCACCTGCCCAGTGAGAGGAGGTGCCGTGTGTCACTCAGCAGCCAGGGGCTGAGTAAAGTCTACCTGGAGATGGTCACATAATCTGCCAGTGGGGATGTCCCAACAGCCCAGACCCACCAGCCCAGTGGGGTTGTACTTGTCCTCAGAGGGAATGGGGAGTGGAGCAAGGTCAGCGCCCACCACACACTCACAAATCATGGGTGCAGTTTGCAGGTTTGTCCATCCGGTGGCCTTCCTTCAAGAGCTTGAAGAGCTCCTCAACGGGAATTCCTGGGTATGGAGACCCTCCCAAAGTGAAGATCTCCCATAGTAGCACTCCAAAAGACCAGCTGGAAACCAAAGAAAGATCTTTAAAATTCAATGAGGTTTTTTTTCCAAGCCCCCCCATATCCCTTCCCCCTTGCTTGGCTTTATTTCTGTGCAGCCATGCATAGCTAACAAAGTCATCAATAGCATGACTAATTGCCTAGGCCATTTTTACTAGTTACTTGGAGATCTCTGCTGATCCAACTCAATAGCAAAGAAATCCCAGGCACCAAGTCTGAAATTGAAATGAGCATTTAATCAGATAGGTGACAGCCCATCTATCACCGCCAGCTCTTTGTTAGGTCTTCCACCAGCTCCACTGAATGGAACAAATCAAATTATTCATGCACGGCTTCACTGAATTGCAGGCTTGGAACTACAGGCCACTAATTGTGCAAGCTGATACCAAAACTTGCTTGTTACAACACTCATTTCACTGGCCAAGCCGGGAGAAAAATACCCCAACAAAAATCAGCAGAGCACTAATGTTACACACTTCAGTCCTGCAGCTGTGCTCTGGTTAAAAGTCCTTTTTTTCAAAAATATCTTTTGCCTTCTTCATTTTCTTTCTAAAAACAGGGATTATCTGTCTCTGTTTTGCTTTCACGCACATTCACTCTCCTGTTCTCTAGCTTTGATTTATCTGTTATGCCCACTGCAGTATTACCTAAGCATGGAAACTATGATTTAAGATCAATAAAAGCCAAAGTATCTGAGAAATACAGAAATAGAAAAGAATTCATTTGCCCAATTGCAAGCGGTGAGCTTTGGAGAGAAGGCAGGCTGGCTATAAAAATGTCATTACTGATCAAGTATTACAATAAAAAAGCTAGTGTACATGTGGAGCTGCTTCAGCCCTTGCAAAATTCAGATGTGTTACTGATTTACATGTAAGGAGTGCTCTGCTGTTTGCTTACTGTGCAGAGGCACTAAAACAGATGAGATGGGATTAGAAAAAATAAAGAAAATAAATGAAATGGCAAAATCAATCTGAGACTACATTTGCTGAATATTCTCTGATCAATTCTAACAGCAGACAGAGTATTTCAAGCTCAATCCATGTCCCTGACTGAAGTGAAACTGTCTGGGGCAAAGTGTGGAGGATGCTGAGGGTAATTTTTTTTTCATGGGAATTTTTAGCACAATATTTTTCAACTGCTGGATGAATCACCTCATCTATAAAGTGGACAAGAAATACCTGCCTGCTGTCCAGTAATTTTTCAGCAGCTCCCTAGAGATGCTCAGATGAAAGCAACCAGATAACAGCAAAATAAAACCACGTGTGTGAAGACGCAGTTTAGAATCGATTCCTGCACTTTCGCATCCCCAGGCACCCCAGCAGTGAACAAGCCCTGGTCACGTTTAGCAGTACTTTTGTCTGTAAGATACTATAGGTGTCGATTTCCCTGTCGTATTATTTTTTTTTAAAGTGTGGGTTTGCTTACACATCGCTCTGGTGAGTGTAGACCCGGTCAAACAAGGCTTCTGGAGCCATCCATTTCACAGGCAGCCGACCCTGTAATTAGGAAGACAATGGGAACATCCCATCAGCATATTCCCCCAGCCACAACGGCACCATCTGAATCTTCTTTTCTAATCCAGTTTGAAACATTTTCATTAACAACCACATCTGCCTTCCCGGTCACTGGGCAAAGCAGCAGTGGCCACATATAAACAGATTAGAGCATTTGATCCCTGGATCTTCGCTGACAATCTTTGCAGTAAATGCTCTCTGTAGAGGACTGTATTTCACTGCCAAGGCAGGTTTAACATATCAGTGCATCTAAATCTTTGCATGGGAACAGCATCCATTGCTCATAGACGCAGTGAACTCCATGGCAGAGCACAGGACAACACTTTCCATCTCTTTGGTTGGAAGGTACAGTTGACTCCAAATCCAAACCCATCTTAGGCTCATCTGAAGGGAAACTTCCAAAGAGTGAAGGCAAGGGCCAGGTTCTCTAAGAAACAAATCCTGATCCTGCTGGAGGCTAAAGGAGGAGGTCTGATCCCATCCTACATCAGGGTCATAAACACAGACTGTCATGTGGGAAATACAAGATGAGAAAGACTAGATTAATCATAATTCTCTGGGGCTTTGTTTGGCCCCTGGAGGGAGACAGAAAGTACTGTTTTGTGTTTGAGCCATAATATGGATATGGAGGAACTTTGTCCTCTTCTGACCCACTGTCTCACTGAGGGAGACAGCTAGAGATGGGACACAGGCAGGATACACAAATGGGATTATGATCTCAGCTGTCCCACACAGCTCAAACAGGGAAATCCATCTGATCTGTGATTAAAATTCCCAAGAATGGTTATTAATTTAGGATTAAGAAATCCTGGCAATCAAGAAAGATTTCTGATA
This sequence comes from Aleadryas rufinucha, assembly GCA_013397815.1. Taxonomy (NCBI): domain Eukaryota; kingdom Metazoa; phylum Chordata; class Aves; order Passeriformes; genus Aleadryas; species Aleadryas rufinucha. The sequence goes on along the minus strand of VZTH01014955.1, from coordinate 477,896 downwards.
TGCTATTGAAGTGGATCAGTATGGACATGGTGGGCTTCAAAGGACTGCTTGGACATTTAAACCCCTTGCAATCCCAAGACCCGCAGGTTCTGCACTGCCCTTAATCTTCCACTGCCGTCTCCTCCTCTGTCCTAGTTAGGGTTTTTCCTCAGGGCTCAACATCTGTGGCAGGCTCTGAACCAAGACACAGGGCTTCTCTCAGCCCTTCATTTGTAAATTCAGCTCTACAGAAAATATAAACAACTCCAGGCCTCAGCCCTTGTCTGGGACCATCTTCTCACGCTTGGCAGCGGAGTCAAGGAGCTCAGATGTAAAAAAGAGAGAAATGCATGAAAGACAGGCAGATCCAGGTATACAAGAAGTGACATTCCTCTGCCAAGGACTCTGGTGAGACAGGCTGGCTCCTTGGGACCTTTATGAACAGTAGTGGAGCAGACTGGAAAGGGCTCCATTCCTGTTTGGGAGAAACCTCAATTTCTCTCAGTCTAAAGCATCCTGGCCAGAGCTGAGACCTCACAACCAGCTCCTAGCAGGACCAGGGTCTGTCAGGAAAAAACCAGATGGTGGATACACTCCTGGGACCAACCTATTGACAGTCCCTCCCTACTAGGTGAAGTCCCTGTCAGATTTCTTCCTCCTAAGCCCCTCTAGAAAGGGAGATGTGGGACAAGGGCCACTTGCCGCAGGGATGACCGAGTTCCCTGCCAGAAGGAGAACTGCGTGTGCTTGGCAGCTCTGTACTTACATTGGTGGTTTTCTTGTAATAGTCAATGTTGTGAACGTCTCTAGCGAGGCCAAAATCAGCTATTTTCATCACATTATCTTCAGTGACTAACACGTTCCTGGCTGCCAAGTCGCGATGAATGCACTGTGAAAGGTGAGCAAGTCAATAAATAAGGGCTCGTTAGCTGCTCACGCCTGGAACCAGCAGCACCATGTGGTTTATGAGCTGCCGTTTCATCGACTCCCAGGCTCATAAAGCTGTGGGCATTGCTCAGCTCCTGGCTCTCTGTGTCACTGCCCCACCGTGCCTGCTCAGTGGGAACCACCTCTTAGCAACACCTAATCGGTGCCCTCGGAGCCAACACGGCCATGCACGCGACTTTTCCCTCCAAATGGGATGTACGGATAAGAAAGCCAACTCCCCTCTTCTGTGGGCGCTCTCTGGGATGTGCAGCTGCTTTTCTGTACTGCTTCCCCCAGGAAGAGGAGTGCAGGATCATGTTCGAGGGGAAAAAAAATCCTTAAATTAAGGTATCGCAAATGCATCCAAAATCTGTAAGGCTCACAGGATGATCTGGGTTGCTTGTGCTTTTATAGGCATTTTGGGGGTGCTAATGGTCCTGCAGGTGACAGCTGTACAGCTGCATGGTTCAGGAATGCAGCCAGCTTATGGGGACTTTGTATATGGATGAAGCCTCCAGCAAAAAACCCCAAGATATTTCATACAGCAAAATTCGGCCTCTGAAGGGAGAAGCCTGCAATGTTTTGCCTGGGGTTGTCCCACACACAGAGCATTCCCTGCCTTTGAACACGTGGCTTTGAGCGAGGCTGCTACCAAATGAGGTTTCTCAACTCACTTTCTGAGAAGCCAAGTACTCCATGCCCCGTGCCACCTGGTAGGCACAGGAAACCAGGTCCTTAAACGTCAGCTGCTCCTCGGGCAGCTTGCAGGTGTCAAAGGAATAGTCCATGCCAGGTGGGCGACGTGCCCTGAGGTATTCCCGCAAGTTCCCCTTTGACGCGTATTCCACCAACACATAGAGTGGTCCTGCAAGGAAGAGCACATCAGCATCCAGCAGAGGAAGAGCTGATCCCCAAAATCTCATCTGGACCATTCTGGGCAGCCAGTGAGTAATTACAAAGAGGAGACAGCCAAATCTGAGCCTCCCACAACCCTGTGAGCACCAGGCTGCTCTGCTACATACCGTCCTGCGTGCAGGCACCGAGGAGGTTAATAATGTTTTTGTGCTTCCCAATCATTTTCATCATTTCCATCTCAGAGACCAGGTCGGAAAGGTCCTTGTCTGTGGCATCATCTGGAGAAAGTAAAAGAGGAAAGTAAAAAAATGTCAGGAAGAAAATAAGTGTTATGGGATATAGTTCCAATTGTTGTGCAGCCATGTGAGGCTTTGATGGGGAAACAATATTCAGAGTATGGTTGTATTTGGCTTTATTCTACTTTGGGAAGAAGAATTAAAATTAAAACAAAACCTACTACCACAGCGACAAAAAAAGATGAACAAATAAGTGGAGGTAGATGTTCATATGGAAATCAATAACGCCTTTCTTCTTCTGCTTCATCCACATAAGCATTAAAGAAAAAAAATTCACATTTTGGTACCTGGTACCTGCTTTTCTGATAGTTTCTGTCCCTCATCTCTAGGGGCCAAGAGTTAATGATAGTGGAAGGTCAGGGCTGGGAGGGAATATATTTTTTGGATGGAAAGTTGCAATTTCTCTGCAAAAATAGAAAAACCTATCTACAAAAGCAGAAAAATTGAGGAAAACCTGCCCAAAGGAACACTTTGGTTTGGAAAGATGGAAATGTTCCTACTTTCAAAACCAGCTTCAGAAAGGACTAATGGAAATGTAAATTAAACAAACCCGTTTCTGATAAGAAATATTACTTTTTTTACAATGTCCCCCCATGTAACCTCAAGCCCAGGTTGCTCACTGCCTTGCTTGCTCCAGTTCAACTCCTCAGCTGTCTGTGGTTACTGTGTCTGACAGGATGGGAAATGCAGACTTATCTAGAGGTGCCCAGCGACTCCCCCATTTCTGGTCTCCTTTTAATCTCTTGGGATGTCTGGGATCAAGTTTCTTCAATGAAAAAGTTCCTCAAGAAGGAGTTTATCAGCCGAAATTCTGCAAACTCCATCTGAGGTTGCTGCATAAGCTTTTGGTAGAACAGGCAGCGCTGGTTAGGGGAGGAGTAAGGAGTGGGCTGATTCATGGAGCTGGCTAGAAGTGAAGGGGGTTCCCCTTCTTGTCAGAGATGCTATTACCCCTTGGCAGAGAACTGGGTTAATTCCCAGTCCCTCTTCCTGATGGGATTTGCACTTTTGCCTGCTCTCCAAGGACAGCCCTCACCCCCAGGCAACGTGGGTAAAGGGGAGGAGAGGCTGCTCCTGCTTTCTTCTATTGTATCTGGTTTGTATAAAAGACTTAAAAGAGAGGCAAAGAGAGGAAATCCCAGCACAATATGCTGTTCCATCCTCTGTGGACTCCCCATACCTTTTAACATCTTGACAGCAACTGTGATGGCCTTGTTTGGCTTGTCCTTATCGATCCCAATCGCTTCTGCCATCACCACTTGCCCAAAACACCCCTCGCCAAGCGGCTTCCCCAAGGTCAGGCTGGAGGGAGGAACAGACAGGTGTGTTAGGGGGTCCTGGTGTGGGACACTCCCAGCAGGCACAGAGATCCCGACCCCTGGCTTTGACTGACCGAGAACGTGTCAATTCCCACTTGGGATCTGGAGGCAGCTCCAGCTCGGAAACGTTGGCCAGCATTGGCCCATCGCTGGAGGAGAGGCGCGTGATCCGGACCAGGGGCGTGTTGGAATTCATGGAAGAGTTGGACTCCAGCGACACCTGCTTGGGTAGAGCAAATGAAGTGTTATTGCCAACTGTATCCCCAGGACAGGCAGTGCCTGAGAGGGATCACTGAGGAGGGAGATTTGAGTTCTCTTTGCCCATGGACAGATTTCTGGGAATTTCTAACTGGGAAACACCCCCACCCTTGCAGGAATCCACTCGTTTAGGCACTTGTGGTCAGGTGTTTAGCAGGTGGAAAGGAGAGACAGGTCAGCCAGTGCCCTCCAGCATCAGGAGCTATAATCCATTCAGCTGTTCTGCTGCATCTCCACAGCCCATACAGGCCATGAAGTGACTTCTCCCATCCTGGCACTGTCAATGCCCACCGTGAGCTTGCAGCCAAAGCTTGAAATCTGTACCCCTCACTGTGGGGTTTCACATGGTGTCTTTTGCTCCTGCCCCTCTGCAATTTCATGCAGCAGAACATCTCTAACTGCACAGAGGACCTTCTGCCACCTCCATGAGAACAGCTTTGGGCTCACCAGTGACACCTGTGAAAGCAGGAATGAGCACAACTAGTGCTCTTTCTCCCCAAATCCCCGCTCCTCCAGGGAGCTTGGACTGGGCTTCCCCTGCCAGATGTGCTTCCTGTGGCACCCACAGCTGCACTGCCAGAACGCCTTGGGCAAGGCCAACAGCAGTGGGGGCTGCTCACGAACCAGAGTCAGCTGCCACCTCTGCCAAAGTCCCACTGGCATAGAAATAAATGAAAAGGGGTTACACTTCTAGGCTGCAGCCAAATTATGTCCCTCTTGGGCAATGTTTTTCTGATGGAGCTTCTCACCTAGAGAGAGAATTTCAAACAGAAGGAGAAGGGGAAAAAAAAAAAAAGAGGGATACCATAGGGGGAAATAGGAATCTTGTATCTACTTTCTGTTACCTGTCTCTTGAGTGGGAATTTGGAGACTTTCTGTACAGTGGGGGTGTTCATGGCTTTTTTGTTTGGCATTTTCATCCTCCAGACAATCACCAAGACCAGCACCAGGAGAAGGAGGAAAAAGCCAGTGCCATAACTGAGAATGCCAGTATACACTGAGCCCGAATCATCCATCTCCATGAGCTCCTCGGCTGCAGGGTGACAAGAGATGGCAGTCAGGACAAGGAGGGAAGCTGCCCACACACAACTACACACATACAGCACAGAGAATTTGGGGAGGACTTGTTCAGCTATGCCAATTTGCTCAGTGACTTCAGTGAGGGGACTCTCCCAGGCCAGTGGTTTTCCACCTGCAGCTGTAGCTAAAATATTAGCTCAGTTTGCACTTTATGGGGTAATTTTACTGCCCCCCTTTCATGCAACCCTTGGGTTTTTAAGAGCCTTCAGCCCACAGATTGAAAACCACTGCTCTAGGCTGAAGGCATCTTCACACGTCTGTGCTGTCCCTCCGACCCAGATCTTGCTTTCTGCGCACATCCACGCAATGTGGCTGGATGCCTTGGATGTGCAGCACTGGGGTTTGCTGCACTTTGCTGATTCAGATTCTCCAGCAAAGATTTCCACCAGACCAGTGCCTGCCCTGAGGGACCAAGGGGCTTGAACAGAACCCAGCAGGAAGGCATCACACAGGGAAAGAGCCTCAAGAGAAAAAAATCTACTTAATTACTTAATGAAAACTTAGTTCTGCTGGGAAGAGGCTGGAAGGAATGGCCCAGAGAGGTAAGAGAGCCAGGAGGGTGATGGCATGAGCCCATCAGCAGTGGCTGCCTGCTTGCAAGACATTTTAGAGACCAGCAAAGGTCAGCTGTGTTTTCCCCCTTGTTCCTTTCAGGACAGGCATGTAGACCAGAGGAAGGAGCCACGACGGGACTGATTTTCTGTCCCCCAAAGGTGTGCTGGCATCAGAGGAACAGTCAGCAGTGGGAAGCTTTATGATGAAGTCATGCTGGTGTGGTTAGCTCACTAATGGATCGTGTCCATCGCTGAGCAGTCCCTTCAGCAAGCAGCAGGAGCCTTTCCCTTGCAGCAGCAGGCTCTGTGTCAGGTCTTTGGTGGCTGTGCCCAGGAGGACATGGAGAAAGGGCTGTTGGTGACATTGGGGGCTGCTCCAGCCTGTGTGCCAGCTGTGGAGGGCCTGATCCTGCCAAATGGCCATCTCCTCCCATGAGACAGGGGTACCAGATCTCCCGGGATCAGATACTGTGGTCGGTGCCGCAGCTCTGCTGCCTTGGCTCACGCTGCCTTGCCCTCTGCTCCCCGTCTCTCCCCCTGTAGCATGAACAGGGCATTACAAGCGGAGGTTCCCCAGGTGTCCTGTATCCTGCACCCTCTCTGTGGGGGCCTGCTGCTGCACAGATGGCTGTCCTTCACTGCATCTGACTTCAAAATAAAGTTCTATTTTCTGATTTTTGGTCGGTTTTCTCCTGCTTATTTTTTGCTTAAATAAGATGTGTGAATTCATAAACTGCAAAAGCAGAGTATGAGCTGGACAAGACAATATTGTGATATTCTGAAAACAACAGAGACATTAGTCTTCTAACCAAAGGAAATGTTTTTCTCATCCAGTGAATGTCAGAAGCAGAAACAAGATCAGATCAGCTATTACAGAGCTGGCAAATAAACAGGAAAGATCAGCAGATCCCACCGGCAGCAGGGTTGGGCTTGGAGGAGATTTTCTTAAGCCCCAGTAAAAGTGATTACATCCAAATCACCCGCACAGATAAAGTCAAGATTAGAAATGCCAAAGTTTCCGGTTCCTATACACATCCTGAGATGGATGTGTTGTGGATGGACCCAAATGTGGTCTATGACTGGGTGAATCGAAGTGGACTCTTTAGGATTTTGGGTGCCTTTTCAGTAAGGGTGCATTGAACATAGTCGAGGTTTGCTTCTGCACTGTCTGCAAGGCACAGCACATATGAGATTCAATATGAATATTGCTGGTACTCCCCTGGACCATGCTCAAGCCTGCCCTGGAGCCAGAGGCAGATTCAGCAGGTGAAGGGGCAGCACAGCCCCATTCCCCCTTTTGCAGAGCAGATCTCTCTGTTGCACATTCTGTGCTGGCTTCATTGTCAATAAGAGCTTTGCACATGAAAGGACCACAAAATTGAGGTCACTCTGGCCTCGGGTTTCAAGTCCACTGCAGCTTTCATCGATCCCAGCTGGAGCAGGCAGCATGCAATGCCCCTGGGAGCCAGGACTCCTGTGCTCTGCCTACAGATGACTCTCCTTGACCTTCTGTTTGAGATCGCTATCTTGGACTGCTCATCCGTGAAGTGGAAATAATGCTACAGACAGGGAAGGGTGTACTCACACCAGACACTTATGCATCTAATTTTAGGTTAAGATATGAGGTCAGACAGAAAGGATCCTTCACAAGATGGTCCACAGTTCATGTCCAATTTAGGTGCCCTGGATCATCTGATGGGGAGGTTTTCTTCTCCCACTGTCAGTGTAAGACAAAGCTCCTTATTTTGGCGCTTCACAGTCCAAACAAAGAGGCTGTGAATACCTCCCTGTTATTAGATTTTTAAAAAGATTCTGTGTACTTTATATCATTACTGAAATAATTTAAATTTTGAGATGCAATGCAAAAAGAGTCAGCTGCAAGTATGCAACAGGGGTCTGCAGCAAATCCCAGAGAAGAGGCCTCCCTGGAAAACACCCCTGCTCCAAGCAAGGGGCGGTCTGCGGGAACTTGGCATTTCTAAAGCAAAACATTGAGGCATCCTGGAGAGGGAAGGAGAGGCCAGCACAGAAGGAAATACCTGGTAGCACCGTCAGCCAAGCAGAGTGATGTGAGAACCCAATAGAATTCCCTGCGAGACAAGTATATTCCCCAGCATCCTCAAAAGTAACATTTCGCAAGTACAGAATCTCTAGCTCCTTATCCGTTGTGTTAACACCTGCCGTCTACGGGGAAAAAAAACACACACATATAGAAAGAGGGAAAACAGAGAATAAGCCACATTCCCAGCAAGTGTGAGGACACCACAGGCAAATTTCAAAAGCAGATTAAGGCGGTTCTTTTTTTATTTTCCAGTGGCCCATCTTCCACATTTATTTATTCATTCCCCTCTGCAACCTGTAGTCAAAAGCAAAAAAAAAAGTTCCCTTCACCAGGTTCTTACTCTGTCCCACTAAAGAAGCATGCAAGCAAAAGCATCCAAATGAAAAATTGCCCCCACAATATGACTGACTTTGGGTTAGTGAGGTGAGTACAGGGGTGGGGAAAGAAAGATGGGGAATGAGGAAAGACAGAAAGAAAGGGGAAAAGAGGGGAGATGTAGTGGGGAAAGATTCAAGTGCTGATCAGAGGAATATACAAACATTATGGTTCATGAGTTCATTGAAAAACATAGAATTCTAGAATTTTTTAGAATTTCTTCAGTGGGCATCTCAAAGTCATATATTGATTACACAGACCTTGACACTGCAGTAGAAATCTGGCTGATAACCAGAGGGTGCCTGTAAGGAATTTTCCTGCAGTGGCACTGAACAACACAGCAGTCAAACCTTGTAGGCTGGAGTAAAACCCCAGAGCCCATGAGATTGCTTCTCCTCTCCAGTTAACATGTTTGCTTGCATGAGCCAATGTTGATATTTATTTCTCCATTACTTCTCCAAGGGACAGAACTGATTAAATCAGTTTTATAGCTGAAAAACTCAAAACAGTTTGGTTTTCCAGAGCTTTGAACGTCACAGGTCATTAACATGCAATTCTGTTATCAGCACTCAATTGTAAGGGAGGGAAAGGAATAGAAGTATGAAGAGTTGATAGCAAAATTTGACAGTCATTTTATTGTGGGAATTTTTCCATGGCAATTGCTGTATAGGCATTACAGTCTTGTTAAAAAAAAAAAAACTAGCAAGAAAATAAGATAAAGCCATTCAGCATCAGTTGACAGGGTATAATACAAAATGAATAGTAATTTTAATCACTAGATTCTTAAAAATGTTATAGCTCATTCTTGCAGTTGCCAGGGCCTTGGGACAGAGTCTGTGGTTTACCTGGTTTTGGTTTGCGAATGTGGAGCCAAAATGGCTTTTCGGCTATGCCTACGAAATTGTTGGCTCTACACAGATATTCTCCTTCATCTTGTTCTGTCACATTGAACAGATTTAGGTTAGCATCGGCTTCAGCGTTTTTACTGATCCAAGACTGCAGGAATAGACAGAAACCTGAACTTCAGTAAACCAAACAATAGCTCCATTGCACCTACATCAGCTAGGATTGACTGCGCATGGCTGTGGTGACATCCCCAGCTCACCCTGTGGTGAGACACCTAACCCAGCACCTGGGGGATGAAGAGGAGTTGCCTTTGGCCCCCAAAACACGTGCAGGTGAGCTCCCTTCCCTTCACACATGCGATTTTTCTTTAAAACAGACCAGTTTGCCCCTTCTCCATCTGACAGCAGTCAAAGGCTCTATAGTTTCTCAATAACTCCGCAGACAGGAGCACCAGAGAAAGGGCTTAAGCAGAGATTTGTGTTTGCAACCCGGCTCAGCAAATACTGTTTCAATTATCAGATTCCAAAATAGAATTTGGAAACAAAATATAAGCAGTGGCGGTCTGAAACTCGCTGCTGACTTTGCCTTTCAGAAATTAGCTGTAATTTTTTCCACTGCTTATAGGAGCCTCTTCTTTACTAAATAAAGTGGTGTATATAAATCAAACAAACTTCAGACTTTTAAGCACGGGGTTTATTTCTCTTCTTCTATGCTGCCACAACAGCACATCAGTTTTTTCCCTAAACACTAAACAGTTGTTTTTATTTTGGCTGAAAATGCATAACTGTTTTAAGTGGCCTCAGAAGAAGCTTTAGTTCTGGAAATGAAAATAAAGCAATTCTCTTCTCTGTTTTAGCCTTACACTCCCCAGCCCAGTCTTGATGCCTTCCATTTCCAAGTCTGATCCTGCCAATATGAGTTGCAGCTCATTAAAATCATCGAGGCAGCCAGCTCTGATAGGTTATTAGGAGCTGAACCCAGAGGAGGCACCAGAGAGGAGCCCCAGTGTCCATGTCTGATGACAAACACCATCAGTTTTGACCTGATCTCATCCCTAAGGCTTACGTGCAAGTCTCTCTGCCCTGACTAGTAGGGAAACGTGCCTGCCTGCTGTTGCTGCCTTGTTTATAATTAAACCAGGCATGTTTCAATGCAGAATGTACAATTTAGCCTTTGACAAAGCTTGGGCACAGCGTTGCCAGCCCCCCTCTGTAACTGGAATGCATTTAGTGCTCTTCTGCAAAGAAAAAGGGGTTTTCTTTGATCACAAATTAGCCCAGGCTTTCAGAAACTGATGCAGGTGATGGCTTGGTTTTGTCAGGCTGTTTAAAAAATGGGTTGAAAGTACAGCATTCAACTTATCCATCTGGACTTGGGTGGGGTTTGACGCCCCCTTCCCCCCTTTAGACGTGTGGGGGGGAATTTCATGTGCTGGGCACCTCTCTGTCTCCGTTGCTGTAATGGAGACTGAGATATTCCCCATACTTAAACTGCCCCATAGCAGCTCCTACACAAAATCTCCTGAAAGCAGGAGGGAAGGGCAGGCTGATAAAAAAAAGCCTTATCTCCCTGCAGGCAGCACAGCACGGGGCAGGAGAGAGCCTGTTCAAAAGGGAGGGCTGTTAACAGCACCCTGCTCTGGCCAGGATGCTGGGGCAAGGCAGCAGCACTGCATGGCATGAGGGAAACAAGTCCATAAAGCCAACAGACCGGCCCTGAGATGACAGCAAGATCATTTTATCAGATCTTTATTTATAAAAAACAAGCACACCACATTTAAAAAGAAAAAAAAAAAAATCCCTGCAAAGCTGGGCCTGACACAGCTCTGTGGAGGCCCAGTACTGGTGCACAAAAGATGCATCCCAAAATGGAAATGCTCCATGCCCCAGCGCTGATGCCGGCATTAATACAATTCAAAGCATTCCTGATTAACCAGAAGTAGTAAATAGACGTGTGCTGGTGCTATTCAGCAAAAAACATAAAACCAAACAAAACTTGTGCTTTCAAACGCCTGCCTGTGCTCCCCTTCGAGGAATGCGGAGCCTTTGCCGTCCACAGAAGAGAAGGTATTTGGCAATTCTAATTACCTACCCACCCCGGTGCCGCTCCAACTTAATTTTAAAACACTATTTATACGGACTATTTATATGTTCTTTGCCACAGCAAAATGGGGGCTTGTGCTTGTGACACAAGGCACTGTTCGCAGTGGCTCTGCAAACTTCCAAAAGGTAGCACTTTATCCCACGGGGACCACACACGGAGCTCGGAGACTATACGAGATGGCATGTGACACAACCAGCTATTCAGAGCTTGGTACTGGGCTGTGAAACCAGGGGGAAATTCAAATATGCATAATTCAAACACATTTGGAGAGGTGGCGAGAAATAAAAAGTTTTCTCAACTTGCAAGAAGCACATGTTGCCAGTCTTGAAGAACTGTCTCCAACCATTTCTTCCAACCAATCTGTTATTTCAATCTGTGTAATTATTTCCAGGGTCTCTGGCTTTTATTATAATGTATCTGGCTGTGTTACAGTTTTGTAGATACTGTCTGATAAGTGTTTTTTTTTTTTTTTTTTTTTTTTTTAANGTTTTTTTTTTTTTTTTTTTTAACTTCATACAAAGAGAAGAAGGGTGTGTACAGCAGGATGTGCACAGGGAATGTCCACTCACAGGACAGCCTCAGCTTGAAGCTGCAGATACAAATTCTGCTTTCAGCACTAACTGCAGAGCCAGAAAAACTCCATTTGGCCCTATATATTTTAATAAACACCATCACATGATGCCTTTAACTACTTTTTTTTTAAGGATTTTAGAAGTCCAAGGTGCTCTTCACTCCCTATTCCCTACTTTTCTATTTTTATTGGTTGAGGGGAACCAAACCCTCTGGCTTTGCTCTGGCTGTAGTCCAAAAGTTCCCTTTCAAGAAAGCATTTTAGCAAAGTTAAGTCTTACTATGTACTTTTTGCTCAATTAAAAAAAAGTCCTTCCTGAGCATTGATAATAGCAATGTTCACAAATTTAGTGTCTGGAACAAGATTATGTTGGCTTTCAGGTGCTGGTAGTTCAGCATTATTTGGTACATGCGTGCTGCAGTGAGCTTACTCGGAAAAGGAAGAATGTGTTTTAGTTGGGAGACTTTTATTTTAATAAACCCTGAAAATACCTCTATTGAAGCTGTAAAAAAAAGGGTATTTTTACAATTTTAGGTCAAATGCAATCTGACAGCTCTTTCATTATGCTGCATTTCTCACAATTGCCTCAGCTCTTACAACTCTGCTTATCTGTGCCACCACAGTAGTAGTGTTATCTCTGGCAAACACCAGAGTTTGGAACATCGATTTCTGCACATTTTTGCTGTATCCCCTCCAAAAAGCAGAGTATTCCACTGGGCAGGCTTACAGAAGGACTGCCCTGAGGGCGAGAAGGAGAAGCATGTACCAACCTTCAGCACCGTGACATACGGGGTCCCATCGGGTCCATATTTGCTGCCATTGACTTCCACGTGTTTCAGCCACTGGATGTGGGGCTGGGCATCGCTGTAGACCTTGCAGTGAAACTCCACATTGCTCCCTACAACCACGGTCTGGTTGGCAGGGAGCCCTGCTTGCAGGATTGGTCGGTGGGGTGACCTTTCTGAAAAACAGAAAAGAGGAGAAATCCTAATTTGCTTGTCTTTCTTTTTTCCCCAGCAAGTACCATCCTCTGAAACCTTCATCTTCTGGCTTTTCAGGGGAAAGAGTACAAAGCAGGTTTGTCCCCTACGGGTGTCCTGATCACTGCTCTACCCAGTGCTTCTCAAGTCAGACAGGGAAGAACCACCTGGGAAGGGAGGAGGCATTTCAGCCCTGCCATTCCTTCTCTGGCCCCTCTACAGACCCACTGAGTAATTTACTGATCACAGATGGGAGCCTGAATCGTTGGCCAAAAAGAAGCTTGTTGTTGGTTTTAGAAGACACATGATCCAACACTTTGGGAAAGAAACCAAGCTCCTGCTTCCCATATCCTACCAGGCAGCTATTCAACATCACCACAGATCAGCTGCTGAGGGAAAACAGCGAAATCTCACCTAATACATCGAGCTGGTACGTGTGCCTAATGTTGCCGTATTTGTTCTCCACGACACAGGTGTAATTCCCTCGATCTGACGGCACAACGCTCTCCATCACCAGGCTCCACTGCTGGTGTCGCAACTAGAAGGAGAAATCAAACCATCAAGCTCGTGGTCAAGCACCATCATCACCAGACCTTTCAAACCAATGAACAATCAGTGAGCTTCCACACACCTGGACCCCAGAGCAGGCCTGAACATCACAAGGAACTGTTACAAGGGTCATTAAAGCCCTAATGAGAAAAGGCATTAAGACCAATGCAAAAATGATGCAACACAATACAACACACCGAGATTTCAACAGGGACTTCTATATGCTCCCACAATAATCACAAAAATGAAGTCAGCTGACAACTGAATGTGGCACCTCTCACTAGAATAACAACTTCAGAAGGCAGCACATAAGATAATTCTGATCCGTATTTTAAAATGTGTGTGCTATGGAGGCAACAGGTTATGGCATCTGTCTGAACAGAAACAGGTTTCTCCAGCTGAGTTAGTCCCCTAAATTCCCTCTGAAAAACAGGAGAAAACACGTCCAGCCTCAAATGTGGTCCCTAGGATGCTTGGTCAGCCCTTCTATTTTGGCATCAAGTTTTATACTAGTTGGTTTTCTGGATGTGGCTCATGTCCAGAGCTGATGGTGGTTCAGTAGCAGAAGTGGAAGCACAACCCATGTCTCCACCCTGACCTGCTGCCCTGTGATCTCAGCTAGAACGTTTGTTTCTAATGATTATAAAGGAAATAACGGATATGGAAAGCAAATCTTGAATTAATACAGAAAGCAACCAACAGTAACAAAGATGACTTCAGGGGGCATAGCATATGAAAGCTCTCCAAATCTCTGGATATTAATTTGGTGCCTTCTGCCGCCCAAAGCAGAACATTGAACTTTATTAAACATTTTGAAGGTGACCCCAAGGACACAGAAGCAGGAGATTTACCACAACGCTGCACTATAGAATGTCAAGGCCTGATGGAAAAAACAAGGGTGTAATTGCTCCTGGAGATTTCTTGCTGCAGCAGGTGAACTCAAACATGAAGTCATTTAACCTCTTTTGCTACACATAAATTGCATCCACATGCTTTCTGTAAAAGGGCCAAGTTGCAATCAAAGCCAGAACTTTGCAAAAAGAAGGTTTAAAACCATAGGACTAGACAGCTTAGTTGCAAGATAAGCAAGCAAAAGTAATTTAAACAATTTGTAGACCTCTGCAGCCCTGAAAACAGCACTGCTGAGCACCCCATTTTTCAGAGACTGGTGAATATGGCATTTCCTCTCATTTCAGAGTATAGGTAACAGGAGGCTGTGACCAAACATTTTGCCCAGACATCTCAGCTGTGGCAGATGGCTGGTCAGCTCTGACTGCACCTCTGCCCACCCAGGACAGCACAAATGGAGGAGCTCAATGAAGGAGCAGAACCAACATTTCAGCTTTTGTAAAGCGACATTCCCCTTGCTGGATCTCTGTAATTGGGTGGCAATTATAGAGTAAGAGAAGCTCTGAGAACAGAGAGCCTGGACCCCGAGCCCAGAGCTGAACATACCAGACTGCCACAGAAGTTTCAATGCAAATTTGTGGCTTCTCAGTGGCTCATTTGCATACTGGCTTGTCTCATAGCTGTGTCTTAAAGGCTTCTTTAAATCCACTTTTCAGCATTGCAAAATGTAAGGAAATGGGGCTCCAGACACATGGATGACTCCCCAGTCTGACCTATACTCTAAAACCAGGTCCGAATTAGGTGTTTTACTAAGGATGCACTTCCAAAGACACTTTTATGACAGTTTCAAAGAACTTCTCTTTGTCAGGTTTGTGATAGGAACTTTGGACTCTGAACAGAGAAGAACCTGGGGGCACAGACTCACGGGGCAGAACTCACTTGGAAACTTTAGAAGAAGTTTTTAGATTTGAAAATTTTTGGAAAAAGATAATAAAAAAGGATGCTCCCAAGTTAGGATAGTCACTGCATTCAACAGAACACCAGAAACATGAAGTGACTTAGTGCAGGCATTAATCAAGTGGGTGAGATACTGGAAATCCCTCTGGTTTATTTGGTGTTGTCATTCTTGGCTCTTTGTGAAACAAACATTTGCAGACACACTTGGAACCTCGTGTTTGCCAGACTGGTATGCAAGTCAGTGCAATGCTCTGGGGAAGGGATAATCCTCCATCTCCCCTCCCCCTCAATCTTCCCTTCTAGGGTCATTTAACACAACACAGGCTTACGATATTAGAGATTCCAACACGGATTTAACCATTAATGCTCTTTGGGAAATTTCATATGATAAGTCATATGAATTTCCTTTCTTTACCAGTTAAGGATGAACTGTAACAAAACCAGGTTAGCCTGCCCATCATGTTTTCAACACTCACTCTTCTCTCTTGCAGGCTTTACACTGGGCAGCCACACGGGTCTTAATGCCATGTGCAAGGGGCAGATGTGGAAGAGTGGTCAGCTTTCATTTGCTGACAACAGACTTCTCCCAATCAACATTTAAACTCTTTCACACACTAAAAACAAATGAGAGCCTTCCCAGCTTAAGGATTTCTGGGTTAAGACCAGATCTCGAGATGAAGTAAGCCAACCAAACTCTGCCAGATCTGGATCTTGCCCATTCTTTTCAAGCTTCCTAATCCTGTTATGAAGTTAAGTTGTAACAGGGAATTTAAATCTTAAATACATGAGACACCGAGCAGGTTTTCAATCTCCTTTTGTGGTTCAAATCTCAGCTGATATCTATCAGTATATTTATACTGGATGAGATTTACACTAGATTACTTACATCTAAGTAATGGCCATGACCAAAAACAAGCAAGTAAAGGAAGGAAAATTACAGAGAAAGATGTCTTTATATCAAGAATGGGACAAAGAACTACACCTAGACAGATAGAGAGCTGAAACCAATCTTCCTGTAATTGTCCTGACATTGTCTTCAACAGCTCTTTTAAGCATCGACTTGTTGCTGGAAGGTGCCCCTAGAGAAACAAAGCACAGCGATGCCAAAGACTCACTACCGTGTTTCAGAGGATGAAACATGTCAATTTAAACTCAAAGATAGATTAAAACTACTGGAAAGTGGGTAGGGGAATTGCTTTCAGCTTCGGATTTTTTCTCTGCAGGCATAATTTAGTGCAGCTGATGTGACACAGTTTAGTAAAAAGCCGTTGGAATGGTGCACGCAAGCCTGAAAACACTTCATGACGATCCTTACAGCCTGCAATTAGTAAAAGATGCTCACGTTTTGTGAATGTCATCTGCCAAAGAGCAGTTTACCCACAGGATTTGCCTTCCCACTTCTTTTCCCTCCATGGCTTTTCAGGAGATCCAAACCTGAGCGTGTTCTTAGCCTCATCCAGGCTGGAGCAGGGACAGGACTGAGGAAGGAGCTTTAAAGGCTTCACTGAAGCAATCACAAAAGGCTCTTTCAGGAACAGGTCTGAGCTAACAGGAAAGAAACAGCCCAGAACTGTGGGGAGGGAGGACTTTTTTTGAATCCTTCTCTGGTTTCTGGAGCACGGCATGCTTTGCATGCCCAGTCCCCTTTCAAAACACTACGGATGTGGCAGGCATCAGCACACAGCTACTCCGAGTACTGATGAAGGTGCCTTCCTACAAGTCACCTTCTCTCCTTAGCAGCAGAGTCCAGGGATATGTCAGGGCTGGCAGAGTGCAGGGAAAAGCTGCTGCTCAGGAGTCCTTCCTGCTATGATGATTTTGTAATAATCAGCTGCACCAGTTTAACTGTCCCCACATAAAAGCAGAAAAAAAGAGTCTGACTGTGACCTCAAGGGGACAAGGTAGTAACAACAACAGCAGCAAAATCTGAGAAAAGCTGATTTTCCTTATAAAATCCTGCCATAATTCATCAGATAAAGTAGCACAGAGACTTCTGGCTAATTAAATAATTTGACTGCAGTGGAGTTTTGTGTCCCTGAGCTCTATCCGTAAACACGAGCCAGAGCATTTTCCAGAACACCTCATGGTAGAAAGGAAGAAGGGAGAAGAAAGCAGCCAAGGAGCAGATGCTATTACTCTGGCAACAAGGGAATCCAACACTTGACCAAGGGTCAGTGATTTATACCACAAGAATGTTAATGACTACCAGCATGACGATCCAGCTCTTTGGTGAAGTCCTTCCTATACCTTCAAAGGACACTGAATAGGTTTTCGTTGAGAGCTGGGAGTAGCTATGGCTTGGTCCAACACATCTCAATGCACTGGGCTCATCTCCAGAAATTAGGACAGAAGTTTCTGCTCCTGCTTTTTCATTCCTGTTCACAACACAACCATAAACCCTGCCCTGTTTTTACCTACTCCCTGAATGACCACTATAGACAAACTCAGAGGGAATTAGCCTGTGATCCCAAAGGACAGCAGTCCTTTTTAACACTTTGGTGCCAAGCAATTCCTAACAGTGCAAGAACCACCTTCATTTCTACACAATCAGGACAATGCTCTTAGAATTAATGACGTTAGTCACTGTGCAATACGATTTTCTAGTTGATAGAAATAATAAAAAACCGAGATCCAAACCAAGACCTTACCTTAATGCCCCCAATCCTGTGCTCCCCTTTGAACTCCTTGCCGTTTTTCAGCCAGTAGATGGAAGGAGTTGGGTTTCCACCCGCCGGACATCGGAAGCGCACGGTGTTGGCGGCGGGAACTGCCAGCAGCTTCTTCTCCATCTTATCTGGCCGGGTCCAGAAGGGGACACCTGAGAAAGGAAAAACCAAGCTGAACAGGCCCCTTTCTGCCGCAGAGGATATCAGCTGGTGAGCAGATGCATTTGAGGAGTCCTTGGCATGTGCAGATTGACAGTTAAATTGCTACCTGCTGCAGTTAAGATAAATGACACAGAAATGCTTTCCAGCTAAATGACTCTCATAGACATAGACAGGGTGTTTGCCTTTCGGTTTTGTGATGAAAGGTTCATGACCAGGTTCTTGTCTTGGTAATGCCAGTATAAATCTAAAGTGGCTGCTTTTAAATCAACAAGTAGAGTTATCCCAGACCAGGATGAGAATCTGGCCTCAGCGTGTAAAAAGATACAGATGTACCTTTGGGACATTAGTAGCCAAGAAGCATAAACAGCAGAAAGATGTTAGAACTGTAAAAGAATGTTGATGGGCCAGCAAGGGAGCAGAGAAAAAGTATGAGCTGAGTGCACTGGAAAATGTTCCTCCTCAGCGAGTACAAATGTAGTGTAGCCTCCTTAAGGGAAGGAAAGAAAAAAAGGCGCGAGTGCCAAACTGGTTTATCATGTTTATGTTCTTTAAGTACGAGTGATTTTAGTTTTAAAGATTCATGTTACCTTTGAACAGGGATAAGTTTTAAAACACCAGTGTTAGCATGAGATACTTTTTATAATCTGCCTCAAGTCCAGCTACGTTCCTTGGCTGTGTTACAAACATTACATATTAACTCCAAATTAAGGCAGCAGCAGTGGCAAACTCATTATACCATGAAGAAAGAAAAAGTTTTTAAAAAAAGCCTCCCAAGCTTTCATTTCTGCTTAAGGAAACACTGCAGAGCTGCACATGCTGTGTTTCCCTTGCCACACCAGGGCCACATCCAGCCCCCCAGATTTGAGCTCCACACCAAGGCCAAAGGGAGATGGGAGCAGTGTTTGGGCTGCAAAACAGCAAGAAGAAGGGCGAGGACTGTAAATGGTATTTTCTCCAGTTGGGTAGGAAAAACTCACTGACATGGAGTACCAGTTGCAGAGACTGGTCCTGCAGGAACTGCCTTGGAGAACACAATGGCCACCAAAGCTGTTGGGAAAGCATTGCTGCTGGCCTCTCCTGCAGTGGTGACAATGCTCAGAAACACTGCCTAGCATTACAGCCCCATCTCAGCACTACTCTGAAGCCCCTGTAATCCCCTTCTCCTTAATGACAAGGGTGTACAAAGTTTTCCCTCTTGCTGTGTCCCCTTGAGATGCCTGGGAGCTGCTCCATTTCTCAGCACTCCTCAGTACACTTAGCCCTGATGCATTTGGCTCCATGATACCCATCCCACTGCAATTACAGATAAGTCAGTGATTGCCCCCACCTTGGTGTAAGTCCCCAATGTCCCCCATGCAGGCTCCATGCTGCATTCCAGCTCCAAGGATACTGCAGGAGAGGTCATACAGATCAGCCAAGGCAATTCACGCACCCACTGGTTTTAAGCATCTGCCAACACTCTCCTCACAGTCCCCTCTCCTTGCAAAGTCCACGAGGAACTGGATGTCAGGAGCTCCATCCAGGAGGCCCCTCCATGTGCTAGAGACGGCCCTGCTGGGCACACTGCTCTCATGTTGCATCTGCTTTCCCACCTGGCCAGCAAGATGGCTGGATGTACAGGATGTACATCCAGCCTCAGTAACGCCATCCCAGGGAGGGAAATCCAGTACTGAGCGTTTGCATCTGCCCTCAGCCTGCCTTGCACAACAAGCTGTGATGCCTATCAGAGTCAGCCCCACGTATCAGAGGGATCTGCGCTCACCCATCCCGCGTACGCCTCATTTTTCAAACAACGAAACTGCTTAAGGCTCTTTTCTTGCCAGGATGGCACCAGATCCGGCAGGAGGTATGGCTGGCACAAACAACAGCAAAAGGAGGAATCCCCGCAACTCCCATGGTCCTGGAAAATCCTGGCTACAGACTTTGCTGTGAACACATAGGACACCCAGGGGGCCTGAAATACTACATGATAAAGTGAGCTAAAATGGGACATCATGCAGCCATCTACATCTACAGACATCGTTCCAAATGACAGAACTGCACAAAAATGGGGACTATTCCAAAAAGTGTCAGAAGAGTGGGTGCAACTGCTAAAGGAAGAACAAGTCGTGATGGTAAAGGGATGATGCTGTTATAGCATGAAGGAAGGGCAGAAACCAAGCAAAGGCTGGGCAAATCCTCAGGCAGCAGCAGGGGAGTGAATGCAGAGGACACTTGGGATGGTGTTGAGAAGGCTGAAGAGGAGAGAGCCCCAAAAACCATGCTGGGAGATGTCTGGTCCTTGGTTTCTGAAGCCTGGGCCATTTTCTGGCCAAATGCTTCCTTTTGGCAATGCACCCTGATTTCCTGGGGACTTTATAAGAGGTTAACAGGGCTACAGGGGAGAGGTATGGGAAAGGCCAGACATGGATGGAAAACTCCCCTTTTGCCACCACCACAGAGGGCAGCCAAATAACCTGCTGTTTGTTGTCTGATTAACATATCTGCCCACAATAAATCCTATTTTATGGTGTTGGTGACATTCATCTAGGCACTGAAGTGTAATTACATCACATGGTCACCTGGTCAGGACTATGCTCCTCCTTTTGCTTTTTGGGGCTCTTCCCTTTTCCACAACATCTGCATGTGCTGCAGGGTGACGTTTCATCACATTTTTTCACTCAAAAGATGAGTTTGAATCTCACAGGAGATCCATCAACCCACTGGCTGCAAATGTTGTTACTGAAGCCAAGGGAGATTTTGCTATTGGACATCAGAGAGGAGCAAGATGGAGCCCAGGAAAGTTTCCAGCTGGGGATATTCTCCATATGGAGCAAAGGCAGGATTCACTCCTGCCTCCTGCAATTAGACATGGCTTCTTCCCTGAGTGCTTTCCCTCGTTTGGGTGCTCTTCTGTGAGATTCAGGGCTTGCCAGGGCTGGGCACCCCTGGGTTATTGTGCCAAGACTCAAACAGGGCATTGCTCTCAAGTCAAACTGGAACTGGAAGAAAGCGTCTACACATTGAAAACAGTGCCTTTGTTCTCACTTGCAGGAGCAGCGAACAAAACATCCCTGCTTTTGCTTTGCTCTGCCCTCCGAGTCCTTTCATTACCACTTTTTAAGGGGCTGCAAATGTTTCTAACTCTTCTTTTCAAGCAAAGCTTGCAAAGCTCCAGAGAGTTTTGGGAGCGGGAAAAGAGGAAAGATGAAAGAGAGGAAAAATTTCTAGACTCGCTCTCCCTAAATTAATTACCAGCAATGA
Organism: Aleadryas rufinucha; assembly: GCA_013397815.1. Taxonomy (NCBI): domain Eukaryota; kingdom Metazoa; phylum Chordata; class Aves; order Passeriformes; genus Aleadryas; species Aleadryas rufinucha. The sequence continues at coordinate 457,265 of VZTH01014955.1, read as the reverse complement.
TTTTGCATGTGCAGGTGTGAAGAAAAAAAAGGGACCCGCAAACATTATCACTGGCCCTTTCCCATCATCAAACACTAAGCCTGACGGTCTGTTTTATTCGTCAAAGACACCGGCCACCCATCCAACTGGAATGACCAATTAAAAAAAACCTGAGAGCAATACTTGGAATAATTAATACAGCCAAGCGCTCATTTAGCAATTAGGAGCTGCCACCAAATTCTGTGGCAGGCAGAATCAACCCTAATTGTGTAATTTCCCCAGCTGACGCCTCTGAGGACAGAGCCAGATTTAATTGGAGATTATGGGGGCTCTTTGAAGGTGCTGGGGCTGCGCAGCGGGGGCTCCAAACAAACAGATACAAGAGGGGTAGGGAGCACTGGGGCAGAAGCGCAGTGTGTGAAAAGGGAGTTTTGTTTTTGTTTCAGGGCCAGGAAAAACAGCTGTAGAGAACAGAGGTATTAGAAAGCCTCTTTCTGCAAAGGTGGATCACGGTTTGTGACGGAGCTGTAACAAACGGGCTGATTTGAAGCTGCTGAAGTTCCTCCTTATTCTTTTCTGCTGCCCATCCCTAAGGGATGTCCCGTTTCTGTACTGCCCTTCAGAGAGGAAGCTTAAAGGAGAGTGAGCAGAGCAGGGCACTCCACATGGAATTTGGTATTTCCAGCCCTTAAAATTAACAAGATTGGCTTCAAACTCATGATGCTATGGGAATCAGCTTTCCAAACTGTCCACCGTATGAGGACGAAAAACTCTGTTGAGTAACACAATTAAGCTGGAAAAGTAACTTATCATCACAAGGGGCCAGGACACAAGGATTCTGTTCAGTGATATGAAGTATGGCAACACCCAGTGAGCCAGTCCAGGACGGATTGCCTCTCCCTAAATATGAAACACTATCAGTTATACTGACTAGATACCTTTAAGGTCCCTTCCAACCCTAACCATCCTATGATTCTATGGTATTTTTCTTTTGCATGAAAGTGTTTATTGCCTTTCCTCCTCTAAGTACTGACCACAGCTATGTCTGATGCCCAAGCAGGGGCTCACACTCCCCATTAGTAGGGCACAGTTTTGCCACAGGAGATAGAGGACCTGAGTCTTTGGGCTGTCCACAGAACATGGCACTGGCTACACCGTGTCTGCCTGCCTGGGATGGTTCTTCAGCCTCTGTTCCTGGTGGGATATCCTGACAGTGGAGGTACCAGGGTTAACAACACAGCTCCCCAGGCTCAGAAGACCTCTGAGGGTTAAGTGGAGGACTGACATCAAAGAAAGCAACATAATGCACATGCATGTCACGAAATGCCATGAGGTTTCACCACACTGACACATTAAGCTAATCAACCATTTTTAAAGCAGAAGAGAATCCAACCTTTTATAACGAGACCTTTAAGCAAAGCCAGCCATTACCTTCAGGTCTAAAAACAGAGACAGCCTCAAAGTCAAGAAGACCCAGAAAACAGGCTATAAATACATGCGGCGAAACGTGTGTTTTCCTTCTCAGTGAAGAAAAACGTCTTTCTGTACCATAAGCCAGCTGATGTTTTGTGATACCTGTTGCTAAGAGATTGAGTTCTCTATAAACCACATAAAAAAAAGTACAGAACGATTAGTTGTGCTCATCAGAAGCTGCCCTGCAGCAGGAAAAAATCCTGACCAAAGCAGACCTTCCCCTGTGTCTGTACCATGCTTCAGCAGGCACCAGGAGCCCTGAGCACCTCTGCAAAGGTGCCTGTCACCTGGCAGGATTTGGCCCCTAATTAGAAGCTATCAGAAAACCACTAACTGCTGCTGATGGGTCTGCTGGCACTGTAACTCACCATTACTGTCCACACACTGCACACACAGCGGTATGAACTTATTACAGCGGGAGACCTGTTTGAAAGAGTCCTGCATGTCCAATGCTATGGGCAGGAGAGATTTTCCAGTCATGCTGAACTCCTGCCAATGTACATAGCCGATTAGGAGTTCAAATGAAAGACATTTATTTATTAAAAACACATACACACAGGCACCTCACTTTGCAGAAGTATAAAGAGCAGAATAAAACACAACTCTAACACCTCTGAAGCCTGTAATGATCCTGATTAATGCTATTGCACTTGAAGAAAGCAGCACTGGGACTGAAAGAGATTCACTACAAAAGCACCAAGAGGCACTGTCCTGGGACTCTCTTCTTCACAGGAGTGAAAGAAAAAGCAGTAAAGCCAAAGAGGTTGCTCCTGCTTATGGCATCAGTAGATTTGGCCCATGGCTAGTGTAAGTTTTATACTCTGACTCCTGTCAAGATGCTGCTAAGGACCAGGATCAGAATAGTTAAAAATACAGCAGTCAAGGTTTGAAATAGTATAAAACTGGTGTAACATCAGTGTAGTTAAAAAAAAAAACAACAACATTGTAAGTGGGCTTGTCTAGATTTACACACAAGGAGAATTTATAACTACTCATCAATTCAGATCCTCAGCATCAAGTGTTCAAAATACAGTACTGCTGCTGTAGGATTCCATTGCAGCAATACCACTCTGGCAGCTGTTTCTAAATTTTTAGATAAATTTCATCACGGTTCCATCCTGAGGTCACTGATTTCAACACAATGAAAGAGTTGCTGTGCGACTACGTGAACACCCAGACAAGCTGCACTGCTTGGGAGCCACAGCTTCTTCAAAGAAAAGGCCTCTGTATCCCAGAAAAACAAACTACCTGTATCTTCCGACTCATCATCGTCATCTTCATCATCACCTGACGAAGGGGAATCTGGAAAGAGAGAGAGAAAGAAGTGAAGCAGAACGAGGATGGTATGTGGGGACACCATGCTGGATGAGGCTGTTGGTGTCATGGGCTCCAGAAAGGGAGAACATCCAAGTGATGGTTCACCCTTCCTTGCAGCTCCACCAGCCCACCCCTCTGATGCTGCTGGGCCAGGCACAACTGGACAGGTGCTTTCTGAACTGGGAGAGAGGTGTCATGAGTTTGCCAGTGCTCTGAAAACGTGTGAAATGCTCTCTTCCTCATCAATACAAAAGAAACTCCAAACTGTAAAGTTTCTTTTTGCAGAACAAGCTCTCTGTCTTTCCCCCTTCCCAGCATTCACTCTGAAGACTTTTTATTTTACCATGTCTCAAAACTACAGGTCAGCATCTCTAATTCACTTTCCCTGCATTTTTCTTTTAACTCAATATGCCCCTGCCACATCTCCCTTCATTAACTCCTTGTTCAACCACTAAGACCAAAACTTTTGAACTTCTTGCAATCAAACCTCTCTCTCCATCGACATTTTGTTGGCTACTCTGTGAACCAGTTCCCTTTGGTTATACTCCTCCCACAGAGGCACCTCAAGGCTGTAACTCAATACAGGTAAACAGGTGGGAATTTTCCATCTATATCTCTCCAAAACATCCTGAACTGTTTCTTTTAATGTGGTCTAACATTTCACCTTCTCCAAGCTGTCCACAATGAAGGCTCAGTCCCTCTTCTCACCGAGTGACTACTGTAAATGTAAATGCCATTATCAAATAGCAGCTTAGTGTTTGATTTAGTTTACACAGTTTAGTTTAGTACAGTTCAGCGTCTGGGAGATTTAGCATCACTGATGTTATATAATCTCCAGGAATCTCTCTTTTAAATGAAGGCAAAATGCTATCAACCCAGCAGCCTTTATGTGCTGAGACAGTGGTAAAAGAACTTGGCCTTAAACACTAGAAAACAGGAAACACTATGAGAGTTCAGCATGTGGCCACAAATGTAAAGCACTGCTTTAGATCAAGCCAGGCAGAACATGCTTCATTTCAAGATGCACTTGAGTTTTTTACCATTCTCTGACCAGCACAGTGGAGGTAAAAATGGAAAAAGAAAAAAGGTGGGGAGGGGATAAAAGGAGGGGAAAAGAAGGAAAGGTAACAAGGCATTTTCACCATCCACAGAAGCAAGTAACACAGGAAACATCTCTCTGCCTTAGACTGCAGGGGCTCATCATGCTCTGCACCTTCTCTTTGGCAAAGCCTCAAGGACGACTTTAAGCACGTATCTAACTGCAAACCCACAGCTGAGGTCTTGCTGGCAGCAGAACTAGGGAAATGCCATGGGGCTTGCTGAAAGTGAAGGGGATGTTTAGGTGTTTTGGCTGATCCAGCAGGTTTACGCAAGTCCCAGTGAAGGCAGAAACTGAGCCAAATCCCCACCAGCATCGACGCAGAAATCAGCACCTTCTCAGCCCTGCTCTCTCAGATTTGGTTACCCATGTATCAACACAAGATTATAGTTTACTTCCGGTTTCCAATGAATCCATCATGACCAGAGGAGTAGAAACAATTTTTAAACTAATTCAAAAACATTTTCACAAGGTTGAGGGAAGTCTTTGACCTTGCTTGTTTTTAAGATGAGAAGTGCAGCTTAGATTTTAAAACCAAATATCCATGTTTGTAGCTACTGTCCTATTCAGGTTACTAAAACATTACCTTTTTCAAAAGGTGACTAAAAATTATAAGCTATTTGTTTATCATTTACTCAGACAGTAATCCTTTGCAGAAGATGTTGAGTATCATCAGCAAGAACTGCTCAAAAGGGCTTTAATTATGAATGAAAAGGGGTTTAATTTGTTCAATCACCTGTTTAATGCTCAGCCTTGGGTATTTTGAAAGCTCTGTTTGCTGACAGCAGCCTGCAGTCCATGCTCATCACAGGGGTGCTGCTCAGTCACTAAATCCAAAGGCTGTTCTGTGCATGAAATGGTTGCAGAAATGGAGCTTCTGCCAACGGGGCTGGATATCAGTTTGGGCATGCAGCCTCTACTTGTGATCCTTTCCAAGTGCTCAGGTTTTAAGGGGACAGCATGTTTCTTTTCGTAAACTAGCAAAACACTCAAGCCCTTGTCTGTCAAGGGAGGCATTTTAAAGAGATCAAACCCTGCTATTAATCAGCCTGGTTCCAGCGTCTACTTGCTCTGCTTCCAGCACCAAACATTCCCCTCTGCAGAGCGAGAGTTGCTGCACAACAGTCAGTTTGTTGGAAACTCAAATCTCATAGCTCTGTGTAGGAAAATCCTGAAATCCTGATATCCTAACCTTCCTAGGACCTGAAAGCATCTCCCAAAATGGAACTTATGTGTGGATCAGCTATTCCAAACACACCTAGCCTAGTTTTGCTCACTTAAGAACACAGATCAGAGCAATTCCAGTTTGTTAGTACAGCTTTAAACCAGTTTAACACAGACAATAACTCCAGCCCCAAACATCAGATATCCACTAAACACCTGACCAGATGCCTGAGCTAACTGCCGGTGTTGCCTTTAAGAACTGGGGACACAAACCACAAATCTCCAATCACAATCTCATCTCTGCAGTGCCATGCTGAGCAATCAATACTAATTATGAAGAAATATCTGAGTATATGAGAGGCACCACTATTGCCACATAAAGCTGGGCTTCAAAGTTTAAAACGAGTGCTGCTGACAGCTAAAAAGGAGGCTCCCACATTACCAGCACTTTGGTGGTAATGACAGTGGGCTAATAGAATCAAAGACTCATAATGTTGTCAGAAAGTAGGTTCAGGTTACTCGCTAGTTCTTAAGCTGTTATTAGCTATTATTAGTGAAGAGGAAAAATACAGGGGCTTAAACTTTTTAAAAGCAGAAGATTATCAGTCCTTCCACTATTAAAAACAATTTCTCACTTTACGAACTTTTGGGGCTGGCAGCTGTTTCATTTGAGCATGTAACCAGCTGCCCTCTCCTGCCTCCCTGCTGCCCCTTGAACTCAAAAGCATTTTCATGTCACTTAGAAATAAAAGAGAGAGTAACATTTCTAACAACCTGCAGTTCGCTGGATAGGTCCAATAACCGTACCTAGTTAAAGAAGGCCTTTCAAGGGCCAAATACTTCTTTAACCATTTAATTGATATGACCTTGAAGCATTCACAGCAATCTCCAGTAACGTTCAATAAAAAGCAGATGTTGCTGAAGGCTTGCTGAAACGAGCTTTTATTCTCACGATGGTTTTCTCTCACTTACACAAAATCCCATTGCTGGCACAAGAAAGCTCTTTATGGAGCAGATGTGATTCACAATCACAAACATCTCTGTGTTTGGTTTTCAGACAGAGACTCTTACTTTTTGAGGGAACTCAACTTTTGGACGAAGGACCTGCTATTCAAGGATCCTTGAAAAAGCTCCAACAGTACAAGGGCAAATGAAAGTTTTCAAAACCTGAGATCCACAAGGGGCTAATTCTCCTGAAAATTCAGGCTTTCACTCTGTGATCAGGAGGTTTTCTATCTGCTCACAGTGACGAGTATCCATCTACCAATGCACCAGCCTGAAATCATGAAGATGACCTTTGTGTTGGTGGTTAGCTATCTGGAAACAACAGATTTTTCTGGCACTCTGTGTTTAGTGATCCAGGGTTGGACAGCTTGTAGCTGTTCTGTTCTGTCATCCTCATCACAAAAAATATGGCCAAGCAAATGACAGCATGTGCTTTGCTAGCACAGCACTTTTTTGCAACGTATGAATCCCAATAAGTAACTTTGATGAAGCACCTTTTTTGGATATACACAGTTTACAGATAAGCTACCTCTAAAACAAGCTAGCAATTTGTGATAACTGTGATGGAGGGCAGAGATTTATCAGCTACAACAGAGAAGCAGTTTTCAGGAACTGCCAGCTTTTACATGCAATTTTGCCACTGATTTGTCACATATAATGGAAAACATCATTTAACCCCCCTGAGCCACAGTTCACTCACTCACAGGCACACGTAGCATTGCATCTATCTGAGTGTTAAGGGGGATTTGAGGTTTAATCTGACTAGCACCCTAAGTCTCTCTCAGTATTAACACCAAGCTTCAACATTTGGTATGGACACACAAGCATCCTTCAGTTGGTTTGTTCTGCCAATCTAATCACCGTCAGGAGTTACCAGGGAGGTACAGACCTTCCATGGACAAACACCACAAACCACCAGTTGTGCTGAACATGTGAAAGGACGAAAATAAAAAAAAAGAAAATAAAGAAAATCACTGAAACAGCTGTATTTCTGCACGTACCTGTAACTCTGACTGTAAAGTTTCCCAGGACCTCGTTGGAATGCCTTGGCTTGCAACTGTACAGCCCCGAGTCATCATATGACACATTGATTATCTTCAACAGTTTTTGTCCAATATGAGTTCTGTTGGTAGGCGCAATTCCAATACCATCTTTAAACCAGAAAACAGACACAGAAGAGCCTTGGGTGTTACAGGAAAGTTCAATGGTATCTCCATTTCCAAACACCAACTCTTCCAGAAAGGCGGTCTCACTCCTCAAGTATTCTGCAAAGGGAGAAGGAAACGGAGATGAATAAATAAGAGCAGGTGTCAGAGACAGAAAGGGTGTTTAAAAAAGAAACAGATCTTGTATTTGCTCTACTGATGCTTCCATGTGCCCAGACCTTCCCCTTGCCTGCCCCAAGCAGGTAGCTGTGCAAAGACAGTCAGGTCTCTGGCTGATCTACAAGGATGGCTTCGACCCTGTAGCAACCAAAACACGGCCACCCCACCAGGTGCATCAGAACAAACAGCACAGGCCTCTAAAGGGTCATTGCAACACCCAGTGCTGCGGGTGAGGGGTGATCTGGCAGAAATAACTGTGAGCTGACAAGTTCACAGCTCAGTCTCTGGACCTCCTTCTGTTTATTCCTGTGAGTCTGTCCACAAACCCTACGAGACCCAGCAAGGACAGGATATAAGGAGCAGAACTGGGGATAAACCAAATTTCTCAAGTAACTCTGGGTGACCCAAAGGCAACATCTGTGGGCTGAAGAAAACAGGCGGAAGGCTGGACAGAAGATGCAGGCTGAAATAGGTAAAATAAATGAAACCACCACTAGCTCCCTGCTGAAGTTATTCTCTGTGCAATGAAAGTGAAGAACTGAAGACATATTCATAGACTATGACTTCACTGTGAAACCAATGCAAGTACTGCAGCTCCAAATACCTGAGGATGTAGCACTGGCTCCAGGCTGCTCTTTTTGCCTTGAGGTGAAAGAGTTGGAGCAGGTCATAAGAGAAAAATGTTTTGCTTTTCTCTTCTTGTCATGCATGTTTTTATTCTCGTATAAATGCAAAGATTTAAAATATAAAAATGTTGCAGTCAATAGCCTTGCAGTGTAGAAAGAAAGGATTCTGGGAGCCTGAAAAGGTGGTATTTCATGGGAGGTATTGTCTTGCAGGAGGCAAAGCCCACACTTCACTGGGATTGCAAAGAACCTTTCCTCATACCCCAGCAGCAATTCCAACTCAAATATTTTATGGTTTGGCCAGAATGTTGTGGTGTTCAAGCAGTGAAAGGTTTAGGGTGTTGGATTTTTTTCCCTTTTAATAAAAATTTTCCCTGAAAGCATATACTTTTAGTAAACCAAAAAAGAAGACAGCTCCATCCAGCATTTCCTTGCTATCAGACCAGCACTCATTGCAACATTTGAGTGTTCACCCATGGTCTCTTCCCAGCTGGGATATATCTTTGGGGAAAATATGGTTAAGAAATATTCTGGTTTAACTATTCAAGTTTTTTTCTTCCTTCTCCTAAACTATGAGGATTTTTTCACTGGTACTATCTTTGGCTTCAAATTAAAAAGCCCTGTGGACAGCTTTGCACTTGCAAGACTGACTACTGGTCTAACTCTGATGGAACCTCTTGCTAATTTAATCTACTGGAAAACAAGCCCCACACAACTGTACAACCCCTCCACACAAAACAGAGTTCTACCGAAGCTGTTTGCCAAATGATCAAGACTTGTATATTTTGGCTTTTGTATTATAAACCTACTGAACAGGAACAAGCCCAGACTAAGCACAGGCCAAACTGTACTGGCTAGCCATTTGAAAGGAAATAACTCTTTTTTGAAAACCATAATGAACCTGGGTTAATGACAAAGCAACAAAGAATTTTTATAAAATATACACAGGGAATGCTGGAAGGAAGAGGAAAGGAGACTCAGCAGATGGACTGGGGTCTCAAGCTTCTTCTGTGGAATGAAGCAGCATTTCTTGTTTCTGATAACTCTGTTTTGGCATCTCTACCCTCAGCTTCCCCAGTTGGTCTCCAGCAGATATTGTGATGCAAAGTTTGCTTCCAGCGACTTTTTTCCTACTGACTCGGAATAATATTGGGAAAGATGTAGTGGTGAATTAAAAGGAGAACGGTACTAATGGTCTTAATCTCACTTCTGTAAACTGTTTTTCAAACTTTTGTTTAAATGCTTATGGCTTACAAAATAAACAGGATGCAAACTGGAGACCTCCACAAAGTATTTAAATGGGCACTCAAATGCTTTCAAGCACTTTGTCCAACTGTGACCTTGAAGAACCAATTTTTACTCTCATTCCTTATATAGCTTTCAAGTACAAAGATAAATATGAAAGCAGAGACAGTCTCATTTCCATGCTTAAAACAGCAGGAGTTTAAAGCAGGGAACCAAAGCTCACATCTCTCACAGGGTGGCCAGAGTCCAGCACCTCCTTCCTGCCTGCCAGCTGCAAGTGCCTGGTGTTTCCAACACCTTTTCAAACAGAGACACCAAGACATGGAGACATGAAGTTGCCCCTCTGAGGCCAACTATCCAGCCATAAAAAAATGGGAGGGGACACAGTCAGGACAGCTGAGCCCAGCTGACCCAAGGAATATTCCAGACCATATGACATCATGCTCAGCAACAAAACTGGGGGAAGAAGGAGGAGTTGTTTGGAGTGGTGGCATTTGTCTTCCCCAGTCACCATGTGATGGAGCCTGGCTGTCCTGGGGATGCCCTTGGGAAGTGGTGAAATAATTCCTTGTTCTGCTTTGCTTGTGTGTACAGCCTTTGCTTCCCTTATTAAAATGTCATTATCTCAACCCATAAGTTTTCTCACTCTTACTCTTCTGATTCTCTCCTCCATCCTCTGAGATAGGGTGAGCAAGCTGCAGTGTGGGGCTGACTTCCCAGCTGGGGTTAAACCATGACTGACACTCAGGTATAAATTACCAGGGAGTTAACTCATGTAGGGGTTACAGGAGCCCTCTCTGCTCCTTGCCAGCAGAGCAGGGATTAACACATTTGCAGCTTTAACAGGTTGTTCAAGAGGAAGAGGCAATCTGGGTTGTGGGCTCCCAAGGTATGACTAAAATTCAACCGATTATTAGTTTAGCCAAAGCAGTAATGGCTTGAGAATCACCAAGAGACACATCTGATGGAGATCAGCACTTGCAGCATCATCACTGCTCATAGCAAACACACTACAGAGAAAGAGACCATTTTTAAGCTGTTCAGAGGAGCAAAAAGGCAGCAACTGGCTGGGAAACACCTTCCACAACGAGGAGCAGTTGGCCCAGCAATGCTGAAATGCTTTTGTATGTATTCACTTATAAGGATAAGATACTTCATCTCTGTAGCTGCTTGGCTCATCCCAGCAATAAATTCACTTTCTGTGTGGTTCACGGCTCCAAGTGCTTAAGTGTGTCAGTATTTCCATCAGCTGTCTGCTCCTCTCAGACATCAATACTTGTTTCTGGCTGAGCCTGGAAATGTTTTATTTTGGTTTTAACGCATGCAGCTCTCAAGTCATTTATTTTTCAGGCACAAAAGGACGAGGAAGAGGTGGAGGGTGGTGGGCTATCCTTGGAGGCTGGTGGGCTATTTTCAGGCTGCTTATGGTCCCTAAAAAATCCAAGCCAACCTAGAGCCTGCCTGCTGCCCTCCTGGGTGTCAGGGACTATTTAGAGATGCTGCTGGGGACTGCTCCTGGGCAGCAAAGGTGCACAGTGAGGGGTGAGGGAGCCCTGGGGTCCCATGTCATCTCAGAGGGTGCTGGCTTCCAGCTCCAAAAAATTTATTTCTCTTCACCTGTGATTTTCCCTCTGGAATAACTTCCCACAACCCTACTTTTTCAAACATCAAAAGTGTTCAGGAGTCCCCTGAGGAACTGCTCTGGTGGGGGGCATGCATCCCCCACCATCATCATCCTTTTGCTTCAGTGGGCATCCTGCAGCAGGTGAACATCCACCACACAATTCAAACCACACTAGGACTCCCCCCACACAGAGCACTTGAGGCACACGACTTTCAGTACCACCAGCAAGAGATTCCTCACCCCACCCTGAACCCTGGCAATCCCCGAGAGGCTTTCCAGGATTGCTTCACAGCCTGGTGCTGGAATGGACTAAGGCTCAATTCTAAGAGGATCATATTTTTCCCTTTTCAAGCTGGACAAGCTGTATTTGGCATGTTAACAAGCACAGAGACGGCAGCGCTCCACGCATTTCTCTCTCCAGGTTAATTTGAAATAGTTTCTTGTTTTATGTATTTTATTGCACCAAATCCACCGTGACAGGATACATTATGGGATCACAGACCAACAGCCATGCCAGAGCTTTCTCCTGTTGAGTTTGTTATCCCATTCCCAGGGGGATCATGGTCCCAGCCAGCGAGCTGGTGAATAACTGCTGGAGGTGTATGGAAGCCTCCAGCATCAGTGGGATGAACCCAGCCATGGTGGCAAAGAGCATGTACACTATCTCCAGGCTCAGACCAGCACTGTGTCCTGTGTCTTCAGCCCTGGTTTATTCTAAATAAGTGTTCTACCTGTGTTAACAGAGGCTCACAGTATTATTGACCCAGTGAATAATATTCAGGTGTTTTTCACAATACCTGTGTGGCTGTTCCTGGGGTGGAATCACTTCCCCACCTCATCTCAGGACTTCTGCACTTCCCAGAGCAAACTTCCCAGAAGGGAAATAAAACACTTTTCTTGCTAAAAATTGCTCATTTAGGACCCATCTAAATCTAAAAAGAAGCCAGGAAATGTGACAAGTGGCCCCAGGGTCACCTCCCCACAAGAACCCACATCCCCATTCCCTCTGCCTCCTCCCAGAGAGGCAGAAGGGCCCCGGGGGAATATTGAAAACCACCAAACCAGCCCCAGGCCCTGCAGCCCCTGTGAGAGGTGGGCATGATAAGATCGTGGGATCACCGGTTTCCCCAGGAACCTGCCTCCTCAGGGCAGATAAGATCGAGGGAGCGGTGCAGTCCGTGCATACCCTCTCAGATCTGCAGGGAGCTGATGGGGGTTTTTTATATATACCTTTTTTTTTGGCAGTGCTTGATGCAGAGCACAGCTTCTCCTCCTTTCTGCACAGCTGTGACAGTGCCAGAGGTGGAACATCCCTGTCTGGCTATGGCCCTGCCACCCCAAAAGGCACCTCACCGGCCTGGCACGGCAAAATTCAATACATCAAATACATACATGATATTGTATAAAGTGTTTTGTGTATATTATATATTTTCTATTCTATTTTCTTTATAAAAGAAAAAGTATTATATAAAATATTATGTTTTCTCTTCCCCCCCCCTCCTCTTCCCTTCTGAGGTCAAGACCCCTCCTGCACCACACTTCCCAGTGTCAGGCTGCAGCCATCCTGGGAAGAAGGGGCTTACTCTGGCAATCACAGTAGCACAGGATGCTTTGCTGAAGCAGTATCACCTCCCAAAGTGGTGTTTTTGCTGGGTTATCTCCCCTGCTCAGTGGGGCTCACACCCAGAAATAAAATATTCCAAAAATAAAACATCTGTATCTGCAAAAGTCAAAACTGTGATATAAAAATATGTCTTTAGATAATCATATCTGAAAAGGGCTTGCCTCCATTATTTCACAGAACCTTAGAACCACAGAATGGTTTGCATTGGAAGGGACCTGAAATACTATCTCATTCCAACACCCCTGCCATGGGCAAGGACACCTTCCCCTAGACCAGGTCACTCCAAGGTACCACTTTATCTTTCCTATATTGCAAGTGTTTGCTTGGGAGGAGGCAGTTCTCCTGGAAAAGCTTAAAACAGCTTTTCTAATAATAATAATGCAAAGTAGACTGTTTATACTGTACTACCACTGCAATGGCCTATGCAATTGTTACCAGACAACATTTCTTCCAAAGACATTAACAAGTAATTGCACTGAATTGCCACCCCGTGGGGTTTTCTTAGATCTGTTTTAGGAGAAAAGCAAACTTTTTTCCTAGAGAATTAGCAGAACAATAACCAGGTTTAATTCTGTCATATGCAGCTTTCTTTATAAACAAGAGATTATGGAAAGGAATAAAAAAAATCTCTGCTGTTTAGCTTGGCTATCCCCGACAGCCACTTTGGAAGAGCTTCCAGAATGGAAAAAGCAGATGTTGCAAATCTGCCTTATCTACTGAGCAACTGTTGACTCTGTTGTGCAAATCCTAATTTACATCTGCATGAAAGGTTTCAGAGATTAAATGGCATTCAAGGAGGAATATTAGCTTTTCTCCCTCCCTCCAGCCCTCCTTTGAATGGATTTACTACTGGCAATTAGCTTTCTGTTCCATCGGCCAAGTAGAAAACAGGATTCATCAGGACTCTACAGTATCCTCCTTTTAATGGACTGTTTTCTTAGATCACCCAATTCAGGCACAGATAGTTTAAAGAAATAAATCACCACAAAGCTAAAACAGTTACAAAAACACTTTGGCCAGGAGGATTTCCCTCTGACACTTGGAAGTTCTGAGGAGGACAAAAAAACGCACCAGAGAAGAAATCAAAGGGGTCTCCTGGCTACACCTAAAATGATGGGAATGTAAACCCCTCCAAGAGGCACAAAGCTCTGGTTGCTGCTGAGAGCCCAGAACTGGTCCCAAGGACAGCCTTCAGCTGGGGCTCGCTGGCTTAAAGCAACAGGCAGTGATGGGGAGTTTTCTTTAAAATCTGGCCAGATTGTACAACCAAACACTTGGTTCCCCACTGAAAACAGGGAAGCAGCCACCACTCCTATGTATCTAGTTAGCTCAGAGTTCTGCGTTAAATTTGTTTTACAGAAATAAAAGAACTGATATTGAAATGTCTCCCTTTCTGCAACGGTCCCAGAAGACAGGGAGCAGAGGCTGGGAGGCAGCGTGGGCATGCTGAGGTCCCCAGGCTAGGAGAGCTCCTGGCTCCTGCTCAAGGATGCCCATGGAGATGGCTCCCTCTCTCCCGGGTGCCAAAGTCTTTGTGCTTTCCTCAAGGAGGGCAGCAATGAGCTGTGTCAGTTCTCAGCAGCCCACGCTCACGGTGGGGATGACATCAGTCCCAGCCTGGCACACCCTTGCAGCTGTTTGCCCACAGGTCACATGGACCACCTCACCCAGCCACGGTGGCCAAACGTGGTCAACCCAGACCGCTCCCTGCTCAAGGCAGAGCGATGGGACACTGATGGGACACTCATGGGGCTGATCCCTGGGGGAGCACAAGAGACTGTGCTGTCATCCTTTTGGTGTCTGCATCTTGCTGCCTCTGAAGAACGGTGGCCAACTTGGCCTCAGCTTTTGCTCAGCACAGCAGGGGCATCCCAGCTTGCTGCTGACAGACAGATCCCACCACAAAGCGGCTGATGTTTTACATTCCTGCTCTACATGCCTGAGGAAGTCCAAAAACCCTCATCGCTGCAGCAAGCAGGCAACTACCACAAGCCCCTTCAAAGCCAGTGGCAGCAGCTATGTAAACTGAGGCACAGAATGAGGCTTCCCAGCATCCCAACAGATTGGGCAAAGCTTGCCCCAGATTCCATCGGAGCAGAACTTCATCCTGCTGAACTGTGGAGGCCCTGAGCAAACCCGTGCTCCTCAGCATCAGTGCACCACAGCACCCCTCCTACTTCGTTGGACCAGGTTACCTGGAGGCGTGTCCTAGGTTATAGTGTAAGACGTGCCCAAAAGCATTTATTCTTTTACCATCTTCATAAAATATTGAATCCAGGTGGGGCAGTGTTTTCCTTGCCTCCTCCCTCTGGGAGCTATCTTTGTTTAATGGGCAATCAAGGACTCTGCCCATGGCTCATAGATAACTGCCTCTGGACAATCTTTTGTTAATGGGCCCATCAATGCCTTGCCCCGTGACTCATCCTCCCACTGTGAGATGCTCCACACAGAGGGAGAAACCAAGCATTCCATCCTGGATATAATCTGGGATTCCAAACACCATAGACAGCCTTTTCCCACTGGATTTCCAGAGGACAAGAGCCACAACACAGCCACCACTAGACTTTCAAACAAAGACCAGACTCTTTTTTTTCTACAAGATCACTGTTTTAACAGGACCACTTCATCTGAACTGCTACCAGAACCCTGACTGACAGGGTGCCAGGTTGTATCCTGACTTTGTCAGTGGTTCGCTTTTTGTACTATTGCATTTATTTTACCTTTTCCCTATTAAATTGTATTTCTGACTTGGAGTCTCTCACTGGTTTGCTTTCAAACCTGCACAAGGGGTTTTGTAGGTGACACGCCCCAAGCAATGAGCAAAGTTTGCTACAAGGACACAGCTTACACAAACGACTGCTCCACAAAGCATAGGGAAAGGAGAGAAGCTGTATCTTTGGAAATATTTTTAAACTTTCTTATAATTACTTAAAAGAATAAGCACATGTTGCTGAATGATTCTTGTGAGTTATTTTTTCCTGGGGTCTTTCTCTATACCTTCATTTCCTTCCTAAAAATCCTTCAAAAATTCATTACTGCTGGAGCTTTCACCTCCAGGGTGGCCTTTCAGCTACTTGGTCAGTTCCATCAAAACGTCACTACCTTTCAAGTGCTCCTGCAGATGAATTTTTAAGAAATACGTAAATTCACCAGGTCCAAAAATTTAGGTTTACCTCAGAGGAACTTTTTAAGGAATGCAAATGCTCCTGTTCCCTTTACAATTCCCAAGCCAGCTTTGCCCTGGAAGCTACTTGTGATGCTTTTCTGGTACTTGTGATGTTTTCTGAAGTGGGCTTTAAGATCACATGGCATCAGAAAAAATTTGCCATAAAGCTCCAACCTTTCCCCTTCGGTTCACAGCTATGCAGCTCCCAAATCCCAGGTCCTCTGCATTTCCCTTGCACTTTTAATGTGCACTCCTCTAATCTTCACTTAATGCAGGCAGCTGGCTGCAAATACCCCCAAACAATGACTTTAATCCTAAGTATCCTGAAACCCCCCTTTCCTTCCCGCACCAAAACCGAAGAAAAAAATAAAAAGAAGAGCCTCAAGACAGCATGATGGAGAAATTCAAGCTATCCACTGGGCCAAAGGAGCAGAAAGACACAATGAGCTAAATTTTGCCGGGTTTGCTAATTAAAAACGGAAGCTACCCCACTTCGGAGCCAAGGCGGGGAGGTGGGGGGAGTTCTTGTGCTATTCAAAAAAT
Source organism: Aleadryas rufinucha (assembly GCA_013397815.1). Taxonomy (NCBI): domain Eukaryota; kingdom Metazoa; phylum Chordata; class Aves; order Passeriformes; genus Aleadryas; species Aleadryas rufinucha. The sequence continues at coordinate 441,075 of VZTH01014955.1, read as the reverse complement.
CGGCTTCCAACTGGGACCATATTCACTCCACATTAATTGTCATTCCAACTACGAGTGTCCTAGTTTCGAAATGAAAACTACTCTCCAGTGTAGCTAGTGAAAACTAACACCAGTTTTGAGGCATTAAACAGAATTTATTGATTGCATTTTCCCACCCACTAAAACTTTAATAAGCATTAAACCTCAAACTCCTGGCCCCGTTTCCTCCCTCTACCCTCTCTCTCCATAAAAAGGGTCAGGCTCCTCTGTATGGAGATTAGGACTTAATGTTTGGTATTTGTTTATGAGCCTATCAATTGCCTTTATTTCAGGGGGGAGAAAAGCACATCTTAAAAAAAACCCCCTCTTGTACAGGGATTAAGAGAGGGCAAAGGTTTACGGTAGTTTGGGTGGGTTTTTTCCAACTGATTGTGGGTTTTAGATATATGATGGATCATGTTCACGTGAATGAAAATAAGAAAATATCCCCGTTTTTGCAAGTTTCCCCTGAGTAACATAAAATGCTATTTTTCAAAGACCCCTATTTCTCAGTAATAAGACGCAGAACTTCAAGTTTTTTCTGATGGCCGTTTTCAGCTGTGTAAAAGGGAAAAATAATAATAATTTGGGGGCCACTCTGTCTGCATACTTAGTAAAGAAAACAAAGGTCAAACATTTGAAATGCAAAGGTTGGTGATTAAGCCCAGAAATCCATATCTATGCATCAAAATGAATAGCCAGATTTTTAGAGTGCTTAAGCGATTTAAATGCAGAGCCTGACCTGGCTCAGCATCTTTCAAAACCAAGCTTGTTATTTCAGAGTCTCAAGAGAGATTTAGGTGCCAGGTACCCCAGTTGGAGAAATTTAACAGTAATCTCCTTTCAGGAAGCCTGATCCACTTTAATGTCGTGAAGGACAAACGAAGATTTTGTTATTTAGAAAACACCTCTAACTAATGCTGCAACACTTTGTCCTTGTGCTAAACTCAAGTCTTATCCTTCAGCATTAGTAGAAAGAGTTGTGAGAGATGGCAAAGAAAAGTAATGTCAAAAATTCTTTTATTTCTCCTCTTTAAAGAAGGCTGCTAAAGGGATTAGACAGCTTTGAGTTCACTGCTCTCTTAAATCAACCTTACAATATTTTTTCAGCTTGTTTGACTTGCTGTTTCGTATACATTTGTGTTTTCACCTTTCTGAATTCGAATCCCACGCTTAGCGTTTGTTCTGCGCTTCTCACAGGAAACTTAGTCAGTTCTTTATTTGTATTAAGTCTACGGGGTTATAGAAAACAGACTTGGAAAACAATCCCTAAATTAGCAGGACTTACCGGCTTCCATGCGTACGCACACACACACACAGGGCATCGCATACCATCCAACCTGAATGCAGGGGTTTATCATTTCCAGCAGCAGCACCAGGGCATCAGGTTCACCAGGAGGGACCTTTTAATGGTCTCCTGTACCCGTATCTATTACAGCGGGGTTTGGACTCCACTTTACAAATTAAGAGAGAGTTCAAGGAAGTCATGCGTGTCTCAGTTCCCACTGCCTTCAAGCAGTTTTAGTGCCCCCAAATAATCATCTTCTACAACCTGCACTACGTTAGGATCCAGAAATGCCAGAAGCAGGGTAGATACCTCTATGCAAGGATATTTTAGCGCTGATGTAAGGAAATGCAGACCCTCTGCAGAGGGCTATTTCCACCTCCCTACAAGAGGATGTGGCTGGTCCTACCTGCATGAACCAGGGACCTTCCACGGGCACTTTGGGATACCTTCCCCATCCTTCAGACTCTGATTTTTCCAGCTGTTCCTTTCCCTTCCCCACCAGAAACACTTATAAATTCTCTGTGCAAATCATCTAAGAATTAGATGGATGCTGTTGTGATGGCAAGGATGATCAGTGCAGCAGGCAAGCCAAGGCAGGAAGAAAACAGCCACTTCTCTCTGGCAGGTGGAAGATAGAGATGATAAAAACTGAGCCCAGCAGCCACCAAAGGGCTGGATTTGTCTGAAAGTCAGGCACCAAAGCTAAGCTCCTGCCATGCTCCCTTGGGTGGGATGAACCACCACCCTGCACTACTCATGAAGACGTGAAGTTGGACAACCTCCCTTGATGTATAACCCATAAACGGAACAAGAGCTGCATACAGCATTCTGCCCCCTCCACTCCCTTTCCAGGGCTGGGTGCCTAAACCAGGGTCATCTTTTCTTCTTGCCTGCCCTGAGTCACCCCTCCAACTGCTCCTTCTCATGCCCAAAACAGCTAGGCTCAAGCACTGGGTGAAGTTATTCCTGCAAAGACTGCACCTCTTGTCTGCACTTCATCTGCTATGCACTGGGAGGAGGGGACAGAAGGGGAGAAAACCTCTACTTCAAACATTTACATGTATTTTGAAAGCAACTGAGGAGGTTTCAGGACCTTTTTTGCCAGAACTAACACATTCCACCCCCAAGACGATCTTGTTCGGAGCGCGCAGATGACTCCTCACAGGAAGGATTTGCATTGCGTGGGGTCACCAGGCCCAGGATCAGGCAGTGACCCACCACTGAGACCACAGCGGTGGGTACAAACCTGCCCCTTTCTGTCCCTGCACCGAGGGGGACAGGGCAAAGGAGAACCACTGCTGTCCCCTCTGCCACCTCTGTGCTTCCCTCCCCTTCATGAAGACTTTTGTGATGCAGAAGCCCACTGCCTCCTGAAATCCCAAGATGCCAGCATGCCTACACTTAAAATGGAGGCAGAAATCTCATTCATTCACTAAATAATTCACAGGTTGGAGCCCCAGTACAACTCCATTAACACTTTCCAGGAGTTATTTTCCTTTTTGACTGGGCAGATGGCAAAGCATTTCTGTGGTAGGAGGCTTTGTATCTGGGTTTCCCTTGCCTCCTAGTTCAAATAATGGCAATACTAATTGAAGCACTAGGCAAAAGAAACTTGAGTGCAACCCTTTTGTCAAAACTCTGGGGGCTCCCATTTGCTCCTCCAGCTCTCTGCCCTAACTGGAACAAGGGCAAGAGAAGGTGCTGTTGTCAAGACGCCCCTCTCTGAGATACTTTCTTTCAGCCGGGAGTATCTGTAACACTGTATTAACACTGTATTTAAACTCCACGGTATTTACTGTATTTATACGATATCCCAGGATGGCAGCTGGGGGTGCAGGAGAGTGGTTTTATCCAGTGTCTTCAAGGGTAATGCCAGTATCCCTCAGCAGCCACTTACACCCTTCTTCCCCAGCTGGGTGAGCCAGGAGCCTGGAAAGCCTGAAACATATTTTTTATGCTCGATTACAGATTTCAAGAGCCTGACACCAGGCCCCCAGTCATTACGTTTTGACACTGACGACTTTGGGCTGAGCTGGAACAAACACTTTGCGCTCGCTCATCACTCACTACATCCACCAGTGCTTAACTCAAAAGAAGGTGGGTGATGGATTTGTAGCAACTTTGGGCAGGGATGCAGAGAGGACACCATCTGCTGTTTCTTACTCCACTCCCCACCCCACTCCTTCCTTTCTGTAATTAATCAATTCACAAATCAGGAGGAGAAGTTTCCTTGCAGCCTTCTCTTGCCATCACCCCTGCGAGGCAAAGGCTGAGGACACGGCAGGGCAGCTGCAAAGGTCCAAATGCTGCCTGTGGAGCATGGAGCAGCATTCAGGACACTCAGCAGGAACACTGGGTTCCCAGCCCTGCAGCTTGTCCCACCCAGGGGCCTCCCAGGGCCCAACCCACCACATGCTGGAAGAAAGAGGCTTTCTGAATTTTCTTTGGAAAAAAAAAAATAATGCTTTCACAGAAAGCTGTGAATTCATGCATAACACACTGACTGTAAAAATGAAAAGTATTTTTAATTTTTTCCCCCAGCTGCATTCAGCTCTTTTCTTACACAGTGAATACTGGAGGTCGGAACAAGGTGATATTTAAGGTCCATTCCAACCCAAACTATTTCATGGTTCTATGGTTCTAATTTATGTACCTCCATTTACCAGATCCCCTCACTTCTGCATGAATCCCCAGCCTATTAACATAACTATTTAAACTGGACATGTTTTCTTAAACATTCTTCTTTCATAAACTGCCAAGTGACAGTTGTTTACTGTCAACAAGCCTGGGTACTCCAAGACAGGGAGAAATATGCCCTTGCAAAAGGCAGACATATCGGCTACCAAAGGGAGATTAAAATCTGGTGTTTTTCTCCCTCCTCAGAAATGCTTTATTCGTACAGATACACGATACTGATCAGGAGAGATGGTACTATGCCTAATTCCAATCATTCTTTTAATTAAAGACAGGCTCAGGGAGGATTTATCTTCACTTGAACATGCTAATTGTCAGGGCACACTCAGAACTCCTTAACCTTCTCACTGCAATTGGTTTCTCCTCTTCACTTTTAGCTGTGATACCTCCAACTCCCAAGGCACATCTTGGCTCATCTTACACAGATCCTGCTACTGGCTAGAAACAAAATACTTTCCCGGGGGAATGTATAGAGAGAAGATAAAAAAATTTTAAACAAAAATGAAATCACCAGTTCATTCAGGCCCTACAGTCTCCACACAAGCTACTGAAATATTTTGCTGGGAGGCAATTGCTTGTACCTGAGTCTTGCCCATGAAAGCAAGATTATTAAAAAAAAAAAAAAAAAAAAGAAGAAATCCTACGGGAAAACTTTTTCTTGTGCTCTGTCTGCCCTGGAAGTGCCAGGAAGCTCCTCCAAGGGCTCCTGTCCGGTGCAGGGTCCCAGGGCTCAGACTCACCGGCAAACCCCCGCGGGGGATTATTCACACTTTCCCGGCGCATTGTGCTGCTCGCGGCGCTGGGGCTGATGCCGGCGACACTGATACAATGGCAGCGAGGATGGGCCATGAGGGGACAGTGGCCAGCACGGCAGCTCAGCTCCATGCAGGACTCTCAACAGAGGCACGGGGGAGCCGGGTGGTGGCTGTCACCGCCGCCTCTGGTGCTCGCGTTTGGGTTGTGATGCTGCCGCGGGCTCCCATCAACGCTGGAGTTCCAAAAAGCAAGATGGGAAGTGGAGGTCCGTGTTATAGCCGGTTAGAGAGGAATGGGAGGTCACTGAAAGCCAGTTCCAGGGATCCCCACCCCAGACTGGGAGCCCTTTTACTCGTCAGAGTTTCCTCTGCTTGTTAAAATGTTTGGGTCATTAGAAAACTTCCCAAACAATCCCTGCTTATGCTAAATAGCTGCTCCCACCACGATCTGTGAAGGGCTTCAGCCTGCTCTCTTGGAAATCAATGGGGGCTTTTTCTGCCTAGGATTCAATAGGCGCAAGATCAGGACCTCATTATTATTTTTACAGGACTATAAGCAGCAGAGAATGGCAAAACCCCTAAAGAAAGCAATGACCCTCCGAACTGGGAGCCAAATTTGCTATGAAGGATCTTTACAAGCCCTGTCATGCATCAAAATAAAATTAAAAATCCAATTCTTGGGATCTTTTCAGTTTTCTGACAGGGAAACCGGAAGGTTGAGAAAGGCTGGCCTCATCATTTGGATCCAGAGACATCTCCCGTAGCTCCTTTTTTCTCCAAAGAAAAGCCTTCACAGATGTGTATTTTACCTTCCCCAGGGGGAGTGAGCAAGAGGGGATGAGCTGTCAGTTCAGGGTGATGCCAGTTATCCTGTGGTACCCTGTGGAACAGAAACACCTCCAGGGCTTCGCACGACCCCTGCCACACACCACACTGAAACCCCCAGTAAATCCCCTCTGCAGAGCCACCACCAGCAACACAGGGGACCAGATGGCTCCTGGGACACGGTCCTGCTATGAGGGCCGTGCCTGCACCCCATTTTCACAGAGCCAGATACTGCCTGCCTCTTGGGAGAGGAGCCTCAGAGATGCTCCCGCCCTCAGCACCCTCCTTGGAGCTCTCTGACAGTCAAGTCCTCTCCTTCTTGCCTCTTTACATCACTCCTCCCTCTTGGCATCAGTGAGAACCCACCCACACACCACATTACCACCACAAGGTTTGGCCCCTAAGCAATACCCAGCTATTTTGCTGTCTCCTCTACACCCAACTCACCCCAGGTCAACTCCAAAATGGTTAAAATCCATTACTTCTGGATACTAGTCCAATCCTTATAACCCAGCACTGGCCTCCAAAGCTTTACTGATTTAACCACATCAGCTGAAATAATTTAGTGAGATTCCTTGTGAACAGCACAAGGTAGTTCAGTGCAATCAAGGCACAACTACAAAGCACTTTGCTTTCCAGGGCAAAAGTTTTAAATGAAGATAAACTTGCGAACACTTTGATCAGTTATAAAACAGCAGCAGTTGGGAAGCCACCTCTGGAGGTTTCTGGCATGCCATGGTGCACTGTCATTGCCTGTTACTGTCTTTCTCTAAAAGCCTCATACTCAAGTTAAGGAACTTCCTGATAGCTTGGCTCCTTGGGCGAAAAGGAAATGAGGGGAAAAAACCCAAACCAACGCGCTGCCATGTGTCAGCGTGACACTTGCAGGTAGTTCAGCAGCTCAGAGTACAACCCCTGGGTGTACTGGGACGACCACCAGTGCTGGGGTCCTGGGGCTGTGATGTTCCCAGGGAAGAGCCTTCGGCACACACGGCAGCCTGTGGAGCTGTGCCTGCTCCCAGAGAGCGATCCTGGGCTGCGTCCTTTCCTCACCCGAAAACTTGGAACCCTTCTCACTTGAGTCATTAATTCTTTTAACCCCTCACAACCTGCAGAAATGGCACAGCCCCAAAATCTCACAGATGCTAAACGTGTAAGCACATGGCAATTGTTTTGCATACAGTTCTGCGTGATAAAGAGATCTACTTCCAAGTTTTAATATAACCTTTTTATTTAACCAGCTCATTATCTCGCCTTGCTCTCTGGATTTCAGAAAGCAAGGCCAGCACACCAGAACTACCTCCGCCTCTGCAATTAATACCTCCCCTCTTTTAGAAGAATACATCTGAAACTGAAGCAGTTACTGGAGAAATGTTTTCTTACTTGACTGTGCTGCTATTCTTCAAAAATAGCTTTGCTACATTGAGCAACCTGAGTGTCACTGCACAAAAAAAATAAAATTGATTTAACTACCTCCTGGCTAGTTCCTATGCAGCTGAATGCAACACCCCTGATAGCCTATCAGAATAATAGGGCAGGTTTACATCTGATTACCTTTCACATTTTAACTACTAAGTTTACTAAAGGTTTTACTCAGCCCATATCTCTCAGTTCTTGTTTGCTTTTGATACTACAGAAACTTCCTGGTCATTCAAGCCAAGGAGCAGATACTTTCAGGGTAAGCACACCAGGAATACAGCATTCACCGCAGGAATAAAAGCCCTTCTTCACACATACTGAGCTTTAAATCATATCTGTGGCACTTGGCAACCCAAACTGTGAGCGTATGAGAAAGGGGACACTGGAGGAGTCAGCTTTACTTCAGAGAAAAAGTTTTTTATTACAAGATCACCAGATAAACAGCCAAAAGAGGGGAAACTGCTAAACTGATAAGCTATGTTGGAGGCCAAGGAAAAAAATTCAGGGTGTAACCAGGTATTTTAAGGTGCTTTTGGCATTGTATGCACCTTCAGACATGGTTTTAGCCCAGCATCTGCATAGAGGTGCTTTCAGATTTACTCCTCCTACAGTCTGGGCTGCCTGCTGCCACATACCATGAGTGGCTGTGCTGAACCAGAGTCCCATTTGCTCAAAAAAACCCCAATGTACAGCAAACTTCTACCAGCCACCATCCTCTCTGGCATACAGTCTGGTACATGTAGAATCAAGTTTATCACTAATCACTGTTAAAAGAGATGAAATGGCAAACACTTAACAGCTACATCAAACAACTCTATTGAATGGCTTGGAGTCAGCAGGCAATTTCAAGGTTGGAATGCTTTTTAAGGGTCAGAAAAAAAGGAAGAAACAGGTATTCAGAGTCACACAAACTCCCAGGACATATGAAAAGTTATGAGCATGCAGCACATGAGGGAGAAGGCAGAAATCTATTCAAACAGGGAAATAGAATAAAAATCACCAGATTCGTTGTTTATCTGTATATCAGGTTCAGCCAAGCTGGGAGAGACTGGGGAGGGAATTTCAACTCTATTTTCAGTAAAAACATCTGAATTTGTTATATTCCTGATGGGTCTACCTTATATATACTAAAAACTGCCGAAAGCTAAACTATGAGGACAACACAGCCACTTCTCCATGAAGACTGATGGCTCATGCTCAGGCTCCTGCACTGAATCCCACACACTTCAATGACCAGCCAGAAGAAGCCACCAGCAGGCCATGCCCTAACCTTAGCTAAAATTAAGGTTCAGCAAATGCCTTCAGTCACAGCACTGCATGCCAATGATAGATCACTGTCAGAAACACCTTGATCCAATGCTTTTATAAACTGAACATTTTATTAACTGCTCAGAAACCAGGCTGATTCCCTATCTTTTAGGATCTCTAAGTGAATAGCAGATGTACAGAGTAAGTATTAAGAAAGGATAGCTTTCTAAGAATGTAGGTGGATGTCAGAGTTCACTGTTATTGACCATATTTTAGAAGAAAAAATGTTGGTTTTCAGCCTTATAGAAGGGGGGGAGGGGGAGAACCCTCCTTCAGCTGTATGAAAAATTTCAGCTTTGTCCAGGTAGCAGACTGTGTCCCACTGGATGGAAATGGTTTGGATACATTGGGAATGCCATAATCAAGAGTACTTTAGTGTTCACCTAATTTCAAAACCCACGTTCAGTCAGGCTTCAGGACAGGTACACTTTCCCAAACAGCACCGAGGATTTTTTTGGAAGGAGTTGTAAAAGTTAACATGCCAGTCAGAGTGGCTTACTTTAATTGCATGATTTAATTGGCAGATCAACACTTTGCTACACAATTTTCAGATTTACTTTCATCATGTTCCCTACTCAGCGGTTGCTAATAAAGTCTTAATTAAAAGAAAAAATCCTCAGATTTAATTGGAGTGACCCTTGTCAGTATGCATAGAAGACCTCATGTTATACAGCTACTATTGAATACATTGAGCCCATCTCTGCACTGGAACAGACTTTTTAGTTCACTATTTGCTAGGTAAGAAATAGATTTTTTTTTTTTTAAAGAAGCCATATTTCATCATCATTTACTTGTGCCCTCTTATTTTATTGCATATAGTAAAATATGCTAGTCTCAACATTAAAGACTTAATTAGCTCTTTAGCTGCTACTGTTCATGAGAAAAAATGGATCCGTTTTTAATCTCAAAACTATCACTCAGCTGCCCACTGAATCTAAAACATTTCTGGTGTAGGGCAAAAGGTAAGCAGCACCATCAATATCTGAGAGACTCTTTGCAGAGGATTTGAATGCATAAACCCCAAGGCCAGCTCCAGGAACAGCCAGAGCCATTTGGCACTTCATCCAACACCCCTATAATTTCAGGATGAACTTTGAAACGCTCAGATACACAAAGCAAAGTGACACAGACCTGTGTAGCCTCCACCTTGGACCCCTCGCTGAGCTCATGCTGGAAGGCTGCAAGAGCCCAGTTTCCATCAGCTGCAGGAAAAACACCTCAGCCGGCACATCACCACTTCTTTCCAAGCAAAAAAGTCACAGCAATTGGTACATGCCCTCCCATTAAACTTAGGCAAAATCCCAAAACTATCCTTGTTCTGTTCTTCTGGCTAAAAAACTGCCTGTGCAGTATTAACTCTGGGTGACAATTCCATCCCTTGCACAAGGAAACTTTGATTCTTGCTCCTGACAGAGCAGGAGAGCTCTCCCTTCCCCTACCCGCACAAACCTGATCAAACATTAGCAGCTCTCTATACAACTCTTTCAATGCACTCAGACAGCCTCAGCAGCTAACTAGTGCAACACAAATCCCAAAGAGCCCAGAAATTGCCTTTTTCACATATACCGTATGCAGACACACACACAAGCCAGCTACAGGAGACAGGACGGTTATCAGAAGTTTTTAAAACTGAAATGCTGCTATTTCAGTTGGGCTGCTCTCTAAGAAAACAGCCAGCGTTACTTGACATTCACAAATCGTACGAAGTAATATCTTTATCTGAATACTAATGCAAATTGGACGGGCTTTTTTATATTGATGTCTATTCTGTGGCTGCTGAATAGAGTGACCGCATGCTCAAGGCTGCAAAGGAGTTCACTGACCTCCCTAATCATCTCTGTCATAGCCCCTGAATGACATACACATTCAATCCTGCCTCGCCTCTCTACTTTCATTCATAAAAAAAAAAAAAAAAAAAAAAAAAAAAAAAAAAAAAAAAAGAGGGAGGGGGAAATTTGACATTGTTCTTCCTGCAGCAGCCCCGAGAACGGGAGAGAAGAGAAACTCAGCCCAGATGAGGCCCCTGGTGTTTTTAGTTTAGCTTCTATTCAGCAACAGCCCCGCCATCTGCCTCCTTCCTGCCAACAGCCGAACACCTCCCTGCGGAGATGTTAAAACCTGCACCCCCTCCACCTCCGCTAATAGCCAGTATTCATATTAGCAAACATACACATACCTCGAGAATGCCTCCCTTCAATGTGTGTTTTATGTAGCTGAGTATAGGCACAAAGCAGTAGCTGTTATAGCCTTCACAGCCCCGTGTGGAGAATTAGATCACTGGGGAAAAATCCTTCCAAGCCCCTTTATGGAAAATAAGGCCTTAGACTGTAAATGCAAAGCCCAGCGAACAACAACCCTCAGTAATGAGCCAATACCCCATGGCCCATTTGACTAGGAGAAAGAATTTGCTTTTTACCATTCAATTCAAAAAGACTGAAAAAGTAAAATGTGTTTTTACTTGGCTCTGAAGGTTTATATTCTTTACAGTTTCTTTTGCACAACCTTTTCCCCCCCAGGTCGGACAGGCAGCGGGTGCCCTCATGGCTGCGGAGCCGCTGGCTTTGGCACAGAGCTGGGGAAGCAGCACCAGCTTCACGCTTCCCCACGCACGTGGATGATGGTGGGATAGCCACTGGCACTGAAAAGCTCTCTCTCCCCTCACAGTCCCCATCCACAGGAGCTTTCAACAGCTCACAGTGATGGGGCAACTCTTGGAGACATCACTAGGTGTTGGGGTTGATGGGAACCCTCCCGGTTCAGGGAGGAATCCCACTTCCAGGGAGCACAGTGAGGGTTGACAGTGACACCTCTGCTTTGGAGAAAGCTGACCGAGAGGTAAGAGAGCCTGTCCTGAGGATATCCACCGTAGCCCCTGGAAATCCCAACCCATCGCTCACCTCACAGTCATCACTGCAGGGATGTTTCCCTCCGTGTGACCTCTGAGTAAGCCACTTGCTACGATTCCAACAGCGTCCCACAGCTTTAACTTGCAAAAGTACCTTAGAGCACGGGAAGGGTTTAACACCACTTCAACACATCATCAACCCCAGCTATGGGCTGAAGGTGAGGGTGGAAGCCCAGGGACCATTGAGGCAGCCACCGGGGTTGCTCCTCACCCCCATGAGATCAACTGTGCCTGAAGTGACAGCACCAATATGCACTTCAGGCTGAGCCAGAGAGAACTGGGGACACTTCGCTTCTGTCACTCCCACCCCTGTGGCCAGCACAGGCTGCCCGCTGCCTTCCGCACACCGACCTCATCTGCTCCGACCACGTCCCTGCGATGTTGCCCCATAAATCAATTCTTTTGGCTGTGAAAAATGAGCCAAACGAGTTACACTAAGAATCTGGTGTTTTATTAGGACTTTCTTGAAAACAAACCCAACCCCCGGTGTGATTTATAGCTTTAACCAAAAGGGGTATGAAAGTAATGCCCCCACCCCCCAGCCTCCACGAAGTCCATTTATTCCCCTGTCACTTTTTTGGCAAACAGGCTTCAAACCCTTTCCTGAACAATGGAAACTTTCTGCCGGGTACATGCAAACCCGAGGACGGGGGGCTGCGAGGGGGCTCTCTTCCATTAAAGAGCTTTGAAAAATAAACAGGGACTCAGGTAGCAGCTGAGGCGGATCAGAAAGACACGATGTTTCAAACCCGCCGTATGTTACTTGGAAAGATGAAGAAAAAAAGCAAAACCCAGCTTTTGTCCGACGTGTTAACTTTTTTTCACTTGCAACTGCAGTGCTGCCACTCCAGGGGAGACCGCCACCGGCTCTCCCGAAACGCAGTTCCCTTCTTAGCACAGCCGCTTATTCAGCTGCGACCCAGCGTGTGCCCACCCGGAGCTGTCGCACCTCCACTTTTGCTCCCAAGACACGGATATAAGTGACCTTTCCTGACTTTTTCCCACCCGAACACACGCAGTCAGAGCCATTTCCGATGTGCGCCGAAAATGCGCCGCTACACGCGCACGGAAGCATCTTCCCTTTCCAACTGCTGCTGCCCACGGGGTGCTCCATGCACTGCCGTGCTGGGAGAGGGCTCCTGGCAGACAGGGATCCTCTTGAAAGCACTTTGCCCCTCCTGGGCGCCTCTGAGACTACCCCGAGCCACGGCGAGATGGAACCGCCGCGGCCCCGCGTTCGTAACTCCCGCTCCACAGCCGCCTCCGGCGGTTTCCATCCATCCATCCGCCCCGCTCCCTCAGGGACGGGGACTCGCAGCGCCGAACCCGGCCGGGCCGGAGCCGTCCCCGCAGAGCACGTGTGTGCGCGGTAGCGCAGCCCTTACCTGCCGGCTGCCCGCCGCTCCTCGCCGCCGCCGCCGCCTTGCCGCCGCCCCGCCTTGCCGCCGGCATCCCGCCGACGGCAGCCGCCAGGCACAGGCACCAGACGGAGCTC